>OZ024911.1:67967902-68045402 GCA_964017125.1 Flabesymbios commensalis | reverse complement strand
AACAAGACCTATCTGAAACCCCATAAGGCCGCAGTGGCAATGCCAAAGAATGGCCCACAGGAAAAACAGTTCCTGAAAGGAATCAGTGAGTCAACCACAAATTGGCATAAATGCATAAAAGCAGCCAAAGTGGTTATCGCCTCCAGAGTTAATCAATCTTTGTTAAACAAATTCTCTGAGACAATTATCATTGCTTTATAAAATTAATATTGTCTATTGCATTAAAGTGAGCACCATCTCAAATGTTTACTCAGCGAATCACAACAAGAATCAATCTTCTTATCAAGATAATTTATAAAGTTGACCCTGCAAATCACACAATAAAATGTACCCAAAAAATTTAAGTAACAAAGATGAAACTCCCAACGAGGAAAAAGGCCAAAAACATATGTTCCTGACAACAAGACCTATCTGAAACCCCATAAGGCCGCAGTGGCAATGCCAAAGAATGGCCCACAGGAAAAACAGTTCCTGAAAGGAATCAGTGAGTCAACCACAAACTAGCATAAAAGCAGCTCAAGTGGTTATCGCCTCAAGAGTTAATCAATCCTTGTTAAACAAATTCTCTGACACAATTATCGTCGATTTATAAAATTAATATTGTCTAAAGTGAACGCCATCTCAAATTTTTACTCAGCGAATCACAACAAGTTAACATAGTACTTTTTCACCTGAATGAAACCAAAATTTGTATATAACAAAGATGAAACTATTTTCCATCCCCCTTGACATATTAAAAGTTATGGAAGCATCATCCAAACCCAAATTTGGATGCAAAAATGCAAATGATTTTTTCATTATGTTATTCCGCAAATGTTTAATAAATGAGAAACCGATCAGTGTTACTCTGCATTATGAGAATTCTTGTTTTATGCTCAATTTGTTAAATTTGATAATTTAATAACAACGGAAATTCACGATTGAAACAAAGAATGAGTGAACGATAATGTAAGGTTTAGAGACTGACTAGACCACATGGAAAGCCAACAATGTCAATGAGACAGAGATAAGGGTCATAATCCAAATAATTGGTCAGACAGATTCAATAACAACCACGCAAAGCTGTTATCAAATATATACACAAACTATTAAAAATATTTGTAACATAAATTTTATTTTTAGATCTTTATAGTCATATAAAATAAAGTATAGACAGCTACAAATTTTTTTTTTTGTGCAATTGGTTATCTCCTCAAAAAGTTCATCAAATCTTGCTATTTTAAATCAAATTTAAAACTGGTGAACTATCACCACTCTCATTGATTTAAATTAAATCAAAATTATAAGGTCATTGTGCTTTTAACTTAATTTGAAGTTAACACTAGCGCTTAAATTTCTAAGATTGTATATTTTTTAGACTACATTTTATTAAAATCATGAAAGAACAGTCCAAACCAAATTTAATCCAGATGAATTTTGTATTATGAATTTGTCACTCCAAAAATATGTCACTAGTGACTGGAAGTGCTGCCGACTATTACACTAATAATGACGATTCAACCAGTCTTATGGTAGACTAGTCTACATCATATATTTTAATTCCATGAAAATGAGGTTAAGCAGGGCAAATTTTTTGATTTCATGAAATGAAACGAAAAGCGATTAGACTAGGCCTATATACGTTTTTGTGGACAGCCACAATTTTGTAATGTGCAATGTCTAGAATTAGACTATTAGATTTAAAATGAATTAGACCAAAGTCTAGTCCTAGCCCTGGCCTAGGGCGGCTAGGCCAGGAGCCTATGGCCATAGTCTATACTAGTCTATAGTATAGTCTGAGTCTACTAACAGTTAGAGTAACAATTAGAGCCGAGTCTAGACACAATCTAGACTCAAGTAACTTTGACATTTGATTAACAGCGCGTACGGATAATACTATTAATAATAGTTAATAAAAACACGAATTCAGCGTGAGCGATAATATAAGAATTTGAAGTGGACTTAGCCACGTGACTGCGACCGGATCGATGTCGGCGATGTCAATCGAAGTCATAATCTAAAAAACCACTGACACATGGTTGAATATATTCAAAAACAATGCAAAACTATATCTACCATATAAAAGAACTATTGAAACGTATTTAAAATACAAGATTTTCTTGATAGACATAGAATCTGCTATATAAATTTATATTTCTTTCGGATTAATTTTTGGTTTGAACTACCCTCAAGATTTCATTGCTAAAAGAGACTGTTACAAAAAAATCGAGATCCGAACAAACCACGAATTACATAGCTTGGGATTCGCCTAAGATTAATAATCTATTTTGTGTCCGATAAAAAGAGCTTCCATTTTACGAAAACTGTATTTATTTTCAAATGAAAATTGAAGCAGTGTTCAAGTCAATAATTAGACCTATTTGTTTCAGAGGATAATATGGTGGATGGAGTGTAGAAGACATGGAGCGTGCACTTGTCGCTGTCAGGAAGGGTGAAGTAGGTCTCAATAAAGCATCCCGAACATATGGGATACCCAAGGCGACACTTAAGAGGCGTCTTGACGGTGGTAACAAGCATGCTAAGGGAAGCAAAAAACTTTCTGGTCACCCAACATACTCGCCTGCGGAGCTTGAACAATTGCTTGTAAAGCATTGCCTGGATTTCGAATCGATGTTAATTGGTCTGACACGTCTTGACCTGATGTCCCTGGCCTATCAACTTGCTGAAGCGAACCATCTGCCCCATGGTTTTAACAAAACTAAAGAATCAGCAGGAGAGCGGTGGTACTACAGATTCATTAAGCGCCATCCTGAGCTATCATTAAGACAGGCGGAGGCAACATCAATGGCCCGAGCAAGGGGTTTTAACAGGAAGAATGTAAGTGATTTTTTTGACAAAACAGAAACTATTATTGATAAACACAAGTTAGAAGCTGTACATATTTTCAATATGGACGAATCTGGCATAACCACCGTACAGAAGCCTGGAAAGGTAATTGCTCGATGCGGAAAAAAACAGGTTGGAGCTCTTACAAGTGGAGAGCGATGTTTCACAACAACAGTCGTGTGCTGTTTTGTAGCTAGTGGGATATATGTCCCACCAATGATCATTTTTAAACGACAGCAGCTTCCCAATGAGTTGAAACTAGGCGCCCCTCCTGGAAGTGACATTACCGACAACGAGAGTGGATGGATGACTGCAGAGTTGTTTCTTAAGTGGTTGAAACATTTCCATCATTCGGTCAAGTGCACCAAAGAAAACCCAATTTTACTGATATTGGATGGTCATGCGACTCACACTAAAAATTTAGATGCCATTCTATTTGCTAGGGAGCATGGCATAATCATGGTGTCTCTGCCACCCCACACAACGCACCGACTGCAGCCCCTTGACCGGACATTTTTTAAGACCCTGATGCTTTACTATAACCAAGCATGTGACACCTGGGTCCGCACAAAGAAACAAACAGTTACTGTCTTCCAACTGGCTGAACTGTTTGGCCAGACGTATGCCAGATCTGCCACAATAGCGACTGCTCAAAATGGCTTCCAATGTAGCCTACAGGGATCTGGCCTTGCAACAGAGATATATTCACTGATGATGAATTCAAGGCTGCAGATGGACTATATGCTGAAAGTGATGATGATTTGCCACCAAATTCACCACAAATTCCAATTCTGTTTGACCTGGAAACTACTGCATCCTCAATGTCATCTATAGTTCAGTCTGACAACAACACGACAACTCACTCTGGTAGTACCCAAATAATCTCAGAGACTAAGCTCTGCAACAACCAAACGGTTACCACATCTACTACTCCTATCTGTAGTGTCTCATCGGCAGGGTCTATACCATGTGATACTTTATCCATAGCATCTGGAATACCCACGTACAAGATCTCATCACCTAAAAAACCCATAAGCTCTACTGCACCATGCATACCCAAACCCTCGAATCCACTATGTGTTTCATCCAATAAGCAAATGGTTGTCATACCAACATATCCAGATGGCCGGTGCTTCTTCCGTGGATTGGCCATTGGGATGAACCCCGACCTTCAGCTGGCTGAAAGGAATGAATATGGGTACATCACAGATCCCTTACTCAATGTACTGGAAAAGAATAAGGCTGATGGCATCCGATCCCGTATGATTAGTTACATGATTACAAACTTCAACATGTATCAGGAACTAGACAAGGCTAGACTAAACGCTGATGTTCCTCAACGAATCCATTACGAGTCTATTGCAGATCGGATTGCTTTGATGTCAGATCCCATAGAGCATGTAGGTGAGATTGAGATCATTGCTACCACCGAAGCTTTGGGACGTTCAATTGAAATTTACGATGAACATGGACATGTCAAAAAGTACGGGGCCCCTGACTGATGACACAACACTACTGTTAAAATTCATCAGTCTTGACGAAGATGTTGGTCATTACAACTGCCCAATACCCGAACCATGTGAGAAACCTGCTGCTGCAAATAGTGCACCAGAAGATATCAAATGTGTTGTCATTGGTGGTCCTAAAGATAAGTGTGTAAATGTAATTAAGATCTCACCTTGTGACGGTCATATCACCCAGGATGATTCTTTAATTCCTGCAGGACAAAGTGAAGAAAACCATGATCATCTGCTATCAGCTGTACCACCAACACCGTCTGATATGCCTCTTGTAACCATCGCATGTCCGATTGAGCATGACAAAATGGATTCTCCAACTTATTCACATGTGCCATTGCATTATGTAACCCCAGCTAAACTATACCCTGTGCCTAATGTGATCAAAACTCGTATTCAAAGGGGACGACAATCAAAAAGCGAAGTATTAACATCGAGCCCGTATAAAGACAAACTAGCTGCTTCTAAACAGAAAAAGAAACGTGTGAAGTCAACTGAAGAGAAACTTACTGAAGCAAAAACTAAAAAAACGGTTAAGAAGCTAACTGATGAGAAACCTACTACTGCCAACAAAACGGAAAATGTCGTGAAACCAAACCAAGATAAAGTTGTCACTGTGAACAAAAAGCGATTTCAAAAGCCAACAGAAGAGAGGCTTGACTGGGACAACAAAAAAAAGAAAACACTAAAGGTAACCGGATGGAAGGTAAAACTGCGGAAGCGGAAATCAGAACCACCCATCTCATCTATTGAGGAATGTGATGATTGTGCTGATGACTCAGATAATGATCCATGGTATTGCGTAGTCTGTGATGAGGAGAGGAGAGAAAACATGGTTACATGTGTCTACTGTAAGACTTGGGTTCATACAAGTTGTGCTGGTGGGATTGCACCTAATTTCCAATGTGACTTGTGTGATTAACTTACCTATAACGGTTCTACTTGAAATTACGTTTACTCGTTGCATGATTTGGAGCTAGGCCCTTATTGGGTACTATTTTACAACTCGACATTTATTAGACAATTATTCACTTGTTCATCATCATCCAGGATATTGCGTTGTTCAACTGATGTTACTTGTTACATGTTTTTGAGAAAACATGGTTACATGTGTCTACTGTAAGACTCATACAAGTTGTGCTGATAGGATTGCACCTAAACTTTTCAATGTTACTTGTGTGATTAACTTAACTATAATGGTTCTACTTACTTGTTACATGATTTGGAGTTAGGCCCTTATTGGGTATTATTTCACAACTCGACATTTATTAGACAATTATTCACTTTTTCATTATGAACCATATTGCGTAGTTCACCGTATGTTACTTGTTACATGTTTTGGATTATTACAATTTTACAAGGCGCATTTGTGTCTGTTATTATCCGCTTTATGCCCAGGTATCCTACTACGATGACCACAGCAAGGCCTCGTTCGACTCGCACTGACCTTACTTAAACTGGTCTACCAAACCAGCACGTTCGATTCGCACCAGATCAGTCCAGACTGGAAGCGGATTGAACAAACTATCAATCTATTTACATCTCGAACCCAGTTTTTTTTTTTGCTCAAACTGTTTTAGATTGGCGGTAAAAACGCATTTATCGACTTTGCTGGTGTACATAGGCCTATGCACTGCTACGAGGCAACGGTATCCTATTGCTATCAATTACTCATAACGTTCATTTCGGGAATACAAACGGAAACAAACTGGTTGCCCTAGTCGCTGAATTACACAGGACAACTGAATATAATTCAAACAATGTTTGTTGATTCCGGGTAGCAGTCATGTAGAAATGTAGTGTTCAACTTTTGTTTGGAAACTGAGAATGCACTCTTATGGTATAGTCCTCTCTAAACTATATGTAGCTTTGGAACCTCACTCTTAATTTTTAGCATATTTTGGTTATGTTTTTGCCGGCCTAGATTTATTAGGACATAATTTATAACATAGTTCCTATATTGGACCAGTTGCTGCGTAAATTGGACCACTGGTCCAACATAGTCTAGTACATGGTCCAATTTAGGGAACGACAGTCCTAATTTGGACCGATCGTCTATTTTCTTTCTTTGGACAATAGTCCAGAATTGGTAATATTTCAAGTGTTACGCTTGGTGCTATGTTGTATAGTTTTGTTATGTACCAGATACACACATGGATTTAGAATTAAGCTCTATTGGTGTGGGAATTATTGAGATGACTGTTTAGGAGGTCCAATATAGGCCAGCCTCCCCTAATCGTTTAATAATGTTGTTCTATTGTCGGCCACCACCACTCGAACTCGAAAATACTATAGGCCTATCTGGGAAAATATCATATTGTAATACTCTTCATTTTAGATTTTGTATAATAAATTTGCGGTTCTATTGTAAATTTTATTTCATACATGAAGGGCTAGGCCCCTATAGGCTATAGTTAATTTCACATCGTGAAATGTTTGCCAAGATCGCCTATAAACAAAATATAAATATGTAAAAAACTAACTTTAGTCTACAGCACTTAAAATTAATATTGGGTACCAAACTGTTTTTCCGACAAAAACGATTTTGTTTTAATATATTTTTTCACTTATTTTGGAATTTCGGAACTTGAAGTTCCCGGAACTTGAAAATTGGAAACTTAAAGTTCCCGGAACTTGGGTTTAAGGGTATCCCGTACATATCAGGACACTCGGGACTATATACTAGTAGGCTACAAGTAGGCATACTGGCGCAACATAAAGTCCCTGTTTCATACTGAATGGTACCATTATAAATGCGTCGGTATTACAGGAAAACAATCATTTGTTAACAAAAAGAGATCAAAGTGGTTTTGCAGTGAAAGTTGCAAATCAAAACATTCTAAAGTAAAAAGGAAGAAATAATTTAAAGAATTTACCATTTTTCTTCATTGACTGATTCTGTATAAATGTGAATCTCCTGTTATATGTATTGTCTAAACTTGCAAGAAGCCTTTAGACCACTATGTTTTTTCTCAGTTTTAGATGAGCGCACCCATCAGATTAAGGCCGCGCATTACCAAAAAACTTTTCTGCCCATCGCGTGCATTGAATTGTTGCCAATTTCCGGGAAAAAACGATGAGATAAAAATTTAAAAAAAAACCAGTTCAATTGAGAAGCTAAGAAACATATTTATCCAGCTATGTTTCTTGGCTTTTTTTTTGTCGACCTGATTAAAAGGATTCAATCAGGCTAAAATCATAAAAAAACATGATTTTATTTCGAATTCTTTACATGACCATATGATGTAAACTGCAAAAGCTTTTTATTTTTTGTGCTGCGCATTTACCAGTTAGGCTAGATAATAGAGACGAACTTTCCGTATTTTTTATTCTTGACGTGCATGTAATATAAGGAGATTAAACTAAATATAACTAGAAAAGGAGTTCCCGAATTGTACGAGTGCTATAGACAAAAAATCATTGAAACCATCTTTGCAAACTTGCACACGATTGTTCACAAAGATATGGCCCCTGTCAAGCAATTTGGTATCTTGGTGACTTTACTTATCTCATGGAAAGAAGCCAATTCACGTGATGAACTACCTATTTTTTTTAATCATATACGCCACTTGATACTACTTAGTTATAATAACAATATTTTTCGATGTAATTTTTCGAATAGACGACAGATCACGGGAAAGTAGTGATGGTAACATTTCATTAAAATTGGTTGAGAATTGACTGAAAAATCGTCTAAAATCGTGCACCACTTTGACGTAATTATTAGTACTTAGAGCGAGGCTTATTTTCGTTTTTTCAACAAAGAATAGACAAATCAAACAGTTTTCTAGCAGTAATCTTGGAAATGGACAATCAATTACGATTTAGCCAAACAATAAATAATAAATAGTAGTCTTCAAATGGGATCGTTTGAGAAAGAAAGCTATTCATATATCCCAATTTCACTCTTCCGCGGCTCAACCTTCACTCTTCCGAGGACGATGAGAAAAACAGACAAGTTCTGTCCCATGAAACAGAGTTCTTAAACAAAACGACTGATTTAAGCTATGGGATTTTTTCAGAGTGTCAAGATGAATAATAATGGTTTGTAAAAATATTTTTGTATATGTCCATTTGGCCGTACTTGATTCGGTGGAAAGCCTCAAAATCTAATATGGCTAATTACATTGCCCTAAAATCGTGAAAATGGGTCATTATACTCTTTAAATATGTAAAGGTTCCGTGCGGGTTTTCATTTGTTGATCACTGATGTTGAATTTGTTGAATTTGCACAAAATCGGTGAGATCTGTGGCATTTTCACTCGTGTCGGCTCAATCTTCACTCGTGGCGGACGATTTCACTCTTCTTCGCTCGATTGATTAGGCTGTGTGATGGTAGTGTTTGTTGATTTGTATTTTCATCATGGACACTCCTCTCTCGCGATTTAGTATGCCTAAGAACATTAGCAAATTGTTGTGATGTTGCATTACCTGACGCTATTTGATAAAGTACCATATTTACAACATCATGATGAGCTCCAGTTAATGACTCCGTCGCTCGATTGAAATTATCTCCAGCTGCCCTTGTTACTTTACCAGATATAATGTTAAGAGGTACAAATGGTCTCATCTCACCTAGCTGAGTTGCCCAAGACGTCTCAATCCTCTGAACTTCGTCAAAGCTTAGGGACGCACCATTTGATTTCTGGGGGGGGGGGGGGGTGCCTAGATTATTACTTTCAGTTATGTTTTTTTTTTCTGAAAAATTAGCACACAATTTTTTTTTTTTAGCACCGACCTTGAAACAAACATTTTTTTTGTCCCTGGAAAAAAAAAAAAACATTTTATTTGTGACAGTTCATATTTAATTAAGTATGTTGACAAATGTCATGCACTGACCTTGATGAAGGTCAGTCTCTGACATACATACAGTAACTGCGGCTGTATTAAAGGGGACACACCGGCCTGACCTGCTTCTTCAGCCCTGAGAATTGTTGGTGATATACAAGGATCTAGTAGTCATGCCGTTTATACTAGTGTTTGAAATTTAATACTCTCCTGAAACCTAGTACCGGATACCAGTGTAAGTGGTAGGCCTACTCATACTCATGACCTTAAATACGGTATACCTTCTGTGAAGCTTTGATAACCAAATAGGTCTACTTAATAAATATTTATTTTGACTCACCTTTCATTCTAGAAGCAGCATAATCTGTACGCATCATTTGGCGATCTGTAGTCTGCAAATTAGGACGCAAGCAACTCTGACTTGAATACTATGTGGTAGAGCGGGTTCGGGTATTTCCGAACGGGGGGGGGTATTTCCGAACATTGCTAATATATTTCAACCCGTTGCTGGCTAGACATGAATAAATTGTGTCAGGCAGAGCTGCCCGTTGTGCGTGACGCACCGTTATTATGGACCAATTTCATATCCATTAATTTTGCTTTTATAAAAAATCACTTTCAAAATGTCGTAAAGTAGACAAATCTTTAAAAATTAAGGTAATTACACGGAAGGTAATGGTCTATTTATGATATGTATTATTAATCCTGGAATTATTATTTATATGGGAAAATGTACCTTGCAATGCACCTTCTAGATATAAAAACATCAAAAAACAATTTTTGGTCATGATACTCTGGTTCCCAGAGCCACACTACGCGGCGTGGCCGAGCTTCATGTAGCCTCTGGTATGCCCCAGTGGCGAATGTTTGTGACTTGTTGCTATTTTTAGATGAAAATAGGGTAATCCCCGATTTCAGACATTTTTGAAAGGTCACTTCCCCGGATGAAGAGTTGTTCACAGTATTGTATTTCCCCGTTGACGCATTTCCTATGACTTGACCCAGAAAATTATTCACTGGCCTCAATAGCACAGGCATGATGGTCACGTGACTAAGAACCTTGGCCAATACCCGGCCATTAATGAAATTGTCAGGGCTCGCCAGGCAATGGTCATGATCATAGATATAGGGGAAATCTATGGTCATGATAGCCTTATCATTTGGGACGTGTTCGGAAATAGACCCATCAATTAATTTGGTTTCGTCTAATTACGAGCACTAGGCCTATAGGGCCTACACCACAGTTTCACAGCGAATGCGTCATTTCGAAAGGAAATACATCAATGGAGCGATTTGTAGGCCTGCAAACGGTTGTGACGTTACTATGCGGGTTTGAAAAGTAATATGAAGGAAACTATGAAAAAAATCTCAGATTTCAATAGATGCGGGTAATCTCGAACAGTGGCATTTCCTAATATTTTTTTGTTTTATATTTTTTTTTGTGGACGAATTACAATTGACATTGATTCTATTTGTATCATATTTGAGTATACTGCGCATGTTCCTGCTTCTAGACTGGTTATTTTCTCTTTAGATTAAAAAATGGGTGGGTGTTCGATTATACCCTACTTGGTGTTCGACATTACCCCCTCTATTTCGAGTATACCCGCCGTTACCTTGGGTACTACAACTTCCTGTACAACTTTCAGATTCATGAATGGCCGTGCACGTGGTTAATTACGTCATCAATCATAGTTTCATTCATCAACTGATGTCACGTGGGGAGCTGATAGACAAATGGGGACACCAGACATCAAGTGCAGAGGCTAATAGGTGTTCGGAAATACCCGAACCCGCTCTAAACATTCGCAAAAAAATAGAAAAATATCACATTCTTTAATAGACAAAGAGCCGACCAGAAACAAACAAAAATTACATCAGTAAAGCCGCGTCCGATTTCCATGTTAAACAATAACTTGTAGTCAACTTGAGAATTTTCCTAGAAATTTTTTGCGCTCCAATTATTCCTTGTAAGTCGTTTATTTTATATTCCACTTTGATGAGCCTCTTCAAAAATTATCAACAATTAAAATTATCAACAATTTTTTTTGGCACAATCTTTCAACATATTATTTTTTTATGTACAAGTTTTCAGCATATATTTTTTTTTACAGAAATTTGAAAACAAACATTTTTTTTCAAAAATAGTCTAGGCCCCCCCCCCAGAAATCAAATGGTGCGTCCCTTATGCTGTGTCCAAGTCTAACCACGTCAGCAGATGTGTCATTTGGTGTAGACTGACACGGTTACAGTCCGCTTTTCCGAAGGTCCATTTTTCCGAAGGTTTATTGTTCCGAAGGGTTATTGTTCCGAAGGTTCATTGCTCCGAAAAAAATGTTTATTGTGCCGAAGGTTTATTTTTCCGAAGGGTCATTTATCCGAAATAAGGGTTCATTACTCCGAAGGTTCGTTGTTCCGAAATAGAGGTCCATTGTTCCGCAGGGTCATTCATCCGAAATAGGGGTTCACTGCTCCGAAGGTTTATTATTCCGAAGGTTCAGTATTCCGAAATCTCACATCTCTCAGACAGGAAAATGTTAATTTGTTATGACAAAATGAAATGATTAGGGCTTTTGGCCGAGCCACTTTTGTGCACATACAGGCTAAACTGGGCCAGGAGATGGTTCACGAGATGAATCAGATGATACTGTTCTCCAGACACAGAACTCGCACCCTGGCAGTCTTGAGGTCGAGCACGCTACCTCTCGTTCACGGATGTTCCCCCCAATATTTAGTTTTACGAATGGATGGAGAAGAAACATTTTTCTATGACAATAGAAATATTATGATAGCCGTTTAGCCTCCTGCATTTGGAAACCTCTATGGAGGGGGGGAGGGGGGTCGATATAAGTGTAAATATTATGATTAGCGGCAAGCGACGACGTATCCCCTTTAAACTTAGTCAACAAGTAAATATTCGTGTCCATGACAATATTCAAACTCATCCTGAGTAATGGTAGTGATATACCAAGATAATGTGTACCACCGACCTACCGAGTGGACCTAATAAAACAGTTTAAACGATTATTTTGACGTTTCACTATGTTTGTAGAATTAACAAACAACATATATTCGATATAATTCGTGAATTTTATAAAGGTAAAAATACATTTACTCGTGCAGTCTTGCAATGGGAAATAGGGAGAAAGTTTGTTGTTTTAATAACAGTCACTTACAAATAATTCACGTGTCACCGATACAATAAATTCACATATATAGTAACACAAATTATCATAGTATTACCTTTATTTTGCTTAATATTTTTTTGTTTAATGTTGATTTAGGAAAAAACAAAATTCTTACGTGACGTTTCAAGCTGTCTTGGACGTACATCTGTCTGTAATCACGTTAGCATGTAAGCCCTACTTCACATAATAGGGTCTAATAATAATATGATATATTTATATGTCGCACATATCCAGCTCATCATATGCCTACAGGCTACATGGCGACTTACATCATATTATCCCTGGTCATCGGACCTGTTAGACCTAATTAATGTACCATTTTTACTCCCCGGGGAGCATACATCCCAGTGATGAAGCACGTGGGGGCACAACATTGACACATAAATGTCCCAGTGTGGAGAGAAGATAAATATAATAGTTCTCTCAAAATTCTGCACCAAGCGAGCCTTTAACTCTCAAGGCAGGCATGCAGCGGCTAATTGCAAAGTTCTACGCTTTATCCATTGCATCACGTCCCACACTTCCCTAGAACAGTTTGTTCTGGGGATGGCTATTGATCAATCTTGTTAAAAATGATAAGCTTTCCGCTTGTATTAAGAGATTGGCCTTTTTGCTATTAACATGCATATAGATTGTTTCAGAACAATTGTGTGTTCATGGATCAAGCGCTCTTTAATTTATAGGTGGAATGTCTCAAATAAATGAAAACTACTTTAATTTAATCATGTTTATGAATTTGAATATCAATAATAGGTCTACATCTTTTTTGTAACCTTAACAGTGAAAACATCTAAATAGTATAACGTTCACAGTGAAAAACATCCAATTAACATAACGTTAACAAAATGGAAGCTGTTCCGTGGCGGGAGGTGTTTTTCGTATTTTATCATGGACGATAAGGGGCGGACGATTTGATACCAAGGTGGGGGTATGGTTTTTTTTGGCAGTTTTTCTTGATAAGCAAACTTTTTTTCAAACAAAAACATAACTTTTTTCCCTTCTAGATCAAAAGCAGGCTATTTTTGTCCTGAGGTAGCACAGACAAACATTTTTTTGAGCGAGCGGAGCGAGGGTGTTGTTGAGTTTTCTTTGGCAGTTTTCTGGGCAGTTTTTGTAAATATGCTATGTTTTTCTCACAAATATATAAACAACCTATTTTTTCCCAACCCTTTTTTTAAGGGAACTATTTTTTTGCACAAATTTGGGAAGCAATCCGTGGGAAAGTAAGCTTCATTTGGGCATCTGAGCAGATGAAAAAATGAAATGAATCGGGCTTTAGGCCACCTTTGTGCACATATATAGGCTAAACTGGGCCGGGAGAACCTCCTGAGGATGGTGAGATGACACTGTCCCCCAGACACAGGATTCGAAATTCGAGCCCTGGCGGTCTGAGGCCGAGCACGCTACCTCTCGGTCACGAAGGCTCTCTGCAATACTGAGTTTTACGAGTGGATGGGGAAGAAACATTCTTGTTTCCTTTAAACCGCCGAGACCGGGAACCGAACTCTAGCGTGAAAGGCAGCGGTGCTAACCACTACCCTAGGGCCCCCGCCCTGTGCATAAAATACAAGGTGGCCGACATTTGTTCAATCTCAAATAATTTTTTTATATAATTTTCCACAAAATAGAACTCGATTCATGAGTTTACTGTCTACGATAAAGTTTCCAGGTATGGCCGACATAGTATAGTGTGATCAGAAAGTGCTTTAGATATTGCTGTATTGCTAAAACCCAAGATTGCCGCTATTTGTGCAATTCAAACCATAAATTGCAAATCACTACGATTTTGTGGAAATGTTCAAGAGTTGATAGTTAAACAATTTATCTCCAATGTACGTGGTGTAGTGAAAAAAAAAAATTAGTGAAGAAATAAATACGCATAAAAACAAAACATTTATGTCTTCAAGCTAGTTAAAACAATGCCCTCTTTAGCACAGTGCTGCAGATGCTGCCGTTTTTTTTGTATGGCCGTCTTAGTAGTTGATACACCCTACACATAGGCCTGAAAACAGCCTACATTGTTCTGTTCCTTTAAATAATGATTCAACTTCAAAACGCGCATGCCTGGGATGGTCAAGTGTAGGCCAACAGTAGCCTATTGAGTACAGATTGACGGCATTAATATAGCCACTGAACTGATTACAAGATACTACTTAAACGGGACATTGATCCAATGCTGTTTTAATGCTAGGCCAAAGTCTTCGACGCTGGCCCAACATTGAACCAACATTGAATAAATGTACAATGTTTGAGAGAAAGTCCTCCTGCCCAGTAAACACAAAACATTTGTATAACATTTATACAACGTCGGCCCAACGTCTTCGACGTTGGTCCAACATTGCATAAAGTCATACAAATGTTTTGTGTTTACTGGGCATGTCAATACAAGCTTGGGTCAAGCAGTTTCAACATCCCCGCAGTAATACAGTCAGTTTGTTTGCAAGCAAGCGACCAAGTAGGGGTAAGGGCCAAGAGCTTTGAATTATACACTCATAGATGTCGCTCAAGTATATATGAACTTGCTGTGATTTGAGAACTTGCTCTTAATGAGGCTTTGGGTATGAAACGCATATTTAGTATTATTATGGAATAGGGACTCGGCCTACCCACGGGCACTATTGCCTTCTGGGGGACCCTTGTCCCGCGAATTTTAACAGTTGACTACACCTTTAATATTGTTATTGGTCCCCAAAATAGCCTGCTTAGAGCCCCACATATCTAGTCAATTTGTACTGGGGTTGTAACGCCGGGTCCCAGGCCACTGCTCCCCCTATAAAATTGTAATTGGACCGCCCACGATCTTTATGCAGATCTCAAAACATTAAAGAATTTCGCAGATTAAAAACCAAAAAAACCCCATTATTTTCCAATTAAATTCATTCATTTTCGGAATATCGAACCTTGTTTTCGGAACAATGATTCGGAACAATGAACCTTAATTTCGGAGTAACGAACCTTCGGAGCAATGAACCTTCGGAACAGCGGACCTTTGGAACAACGGACCTTCGGAACATTGGACCTTCGGAACAACGGACCTTCGGAACAATGGACCTTCGGAAAAGCGAGCGGTCCCCGACTGACACCAATACCAACATGCTTGGGTGTCTTTACATGACCGCAAGAATGTATGTATATATACAGGATATGATATATCATATCCTGACCAACAGAGAGTACTTTCAGTGGCGTGTCAACCACTGAGCGTAGCCGGCGTACGCTGCTCCAAAAAAATGCCTATGCCTCTATATTGCCATTACCATGATTACAAGACAAGGTGCACGTCCAGTACACCGCGCAGCCTCTGTACGTTATCACAAGGGGTGGTTATCACCAGAAAGATCACTGGTTATCACTAATAATAAGACATCCCCTCCCCTGCTGGGGTTGAAAACAAATTCACCCTTGTAACAGGAAGCAGGGCATACCCCTCCTGATATCACTGCCGCCCATGCAGTGTTCTAATGCTGCAGCTGCTGCTGCTGTTGTTATCATAGCTACTATGCTGAGACCACGAGACCATGAATGCAGGTAAACTGTAAACTGCCCCGGTATTATCACTGATTATGTCGAGAAGAGAAGTTAAAGCAATGCCGGTTCAATGTTGGCCCACTGACCAGCATTAAATCAGCATTGGATGCTCCTGCTGTCATACGCCGGCTCCTGTGGATTTGCTACTACTTCAAAGGGATGGTTTCGCCCCTTATAAATATATTATGTAGTGTATAGTCTCCATGGAGAGGAGTCATTTTCCATGCCAATGTTATTGTTGTGAAAAGCTGTGGTGGAAACCTTTTAACCCTTTACCTGCTAGTGACCTATATGTTTATTAGCATCATCTCAATATAAAATATATCTACCCATAAAAATCAGTGGGCCTAACCTTGGGTTTTCTATTTGCGCTATTACATTTTTATGTATTTTATAAATTTGGGTAATTTTCATTCACTGTGAAGTAGGAATTGTGGTATAATTCACAGTGATCGAAAATATAACTAAAATGCAGAGTAGGTAAGGGACGCACCATTTGATTTCTGGGGGGGGGGGGGGGTGGTTATTACTTTCAGTTATGTTTTTTTTTCTGAAAAATTAGCACACAATTTTTTTTTTAGCACCGACCTTGAAACAAACATTTTTTTGTCCCTGGAAAGAAAAATAAAACATTTTTTTTGTGACAATTCATATTTAATTAAGTATGTTGACAAATGTCATGCACTGACCTTGATGAAGGTCAGTCTCTGACATACATACAGTAACTGCGGCTGTATTAAAGGGGACACACCGGCCTGACCTGCTTCTTCAGCCCTGAAAATTGTTGGTGATATACAAGGATCTAGTAGTCATGGTGATTTTTTTTTAATGTGCAACATGCCGTTTATACTAGTGTTTGAAATTTAATACTCTCCTGAAACCTAGTACCGGATACCAGTGTAAGTGGTAGGCCTACTCATACTCATGACCTTAAATACGGTATACCTTCTGTGAAGCTTTGATAACCAAATAGGTCTACTTAATAAATATTTATTTTGACTCACCTTTCATTCTAGAAGCAGCATAATCTGTACGCATCATTTGGCGATCTGTTGTCTTCAAACTAGGACGCAAGCAACTATGACTTGAATACTATGTGGTAGAGCGGGTTCGGGTATTTCCGAACGGGGGGGTATTTCCGAACATTGCTAATACATTTCATCCCGTTGCTGGCTAGACATGAATAAATTGTGTCAGGCAGAGCTGCTCGTTGTGCGTGACTGTTCTGTCACGCACCGTTATTATGGACCAATTTCATATCCATTAATTTTGCTTTTTTAAAAAGTCACTTTCAAAATGTCGTAAAGTAGACAAGTCTTTAAAAATTAAGGTAATTACACGGAAGGTAATGGTCTATTTATGATATGTATTATCAATCCTGGAATTATTATTTATATGGGAAAATTTACCTTGCAATGCACCTTCTAGATATAAAAACATCAAAAAACAATTTTTGGTCATGATACTCTGGTTCCCAGAGCCACACTACGCGGCGTGGCCGAGCTTCATGTAGCCTCTGGTATGCCCCAGTGGCGAATGTTTGTGACTTGTTGCTATTTTTAGATGAAAATAGGGTAATCCCCGATTTCAGACATTTTTGAAAGGTCACTTCCCCGGATGAAGAGTTGTTCACAGTATTGTATTTCCCCTTTGACGCATTTCCTATGACTTGACCCAGAAAATTATTCACTGGCCTCAATAGCACAGGCATGATGGTCACGTGACTAAGAACCTTGGCCAACACCCGGCCATAAATGAAATTGGCAGGGCTCGCCAGGCAATGGTCATGATCATAGATATAGGGGAAATCTATGGTCATGATAGCCTTGTCATTTGGGACGTGTTCGGAAATAGACCCATCAATTAATTTGGTTTCGTCTAGTTACGAACACTAGGCCTATAGGGCCTACACCACAGTCTCACAGCGAATGCCTCATTTCGAAAAGAAATACATCAATGGAGCGATTTGTAGGCCTGCAAACGGTTGTGACGTTACTATCCGGGTTTGAAAAGTAATATGAAGGAAACTGAAAAAAATCTCAGATTTCAATAGATTCGGGTAATCTCGAACAGTGGCATTTCCTAATATTTTTTTGTTTTATATTTTTTTTTGTGGACGAATTACAATTGACATTGATTCTATTTGTATCATATTTGAGTATACTGCGCATGTTCCTGCTTCTAGACTGGTTATTTTCTCTTTAGATTAAAAAATGGGTGGGTGTTCGATTATACCCTACTTGGTGTTCGACATTACCCCCTCTATTTTGAGTATACCCGCCGTTACCTTGGGTTCTACAACTTCCTGTACAACTTTCAGATTCATGAATGGCCGTGCACGTGGTTAATTACGTCATCAATCATAGTTTCATTCATCAACTGATGTCACGTGGGGAGCTGATAGACAAATGAGGACACCAGACATCAAGTGCAGAGGCTTAGGTGTTCGGAAATACCCGAACCCGCTCTAAACATTCGCAAAAAATAGAAAAATATCACATTCTTTAATAGACTAGGAACCGACCAGAAACAAACAAAAAATACATCAGTAAAGCCGCGTCCAATTTCACTGTTAAATAATAACCTGCAAACGGTTGTGACGTTACTATGCGGGTTTGAAAAGTAATATGAAGGAAACTATGAAAAAAATCTCAGATTTCAATAGATGCGGGTAATCTCGAACAGTGGCATTTCCTAATATTTTTTTGTTTTATATTTTTTTTTGTGGACGAATTACAATTGACATTGATTCTATTTGTATCATATTTGAGTATACTGCGCATGTTCCTGCTTCTAGACTGGTTATTTTCTCTTTAGATTAAAAAATGGGTGGGTGTTCGATTATACCCTACTTGGTGTTCGACATTACCCCCTCTATTTCGAGTATACCCGCCGTTACCTTGGGTACTACAACTTCCTGTACAACTTTCAGATTCATGAATGGCCGTGCACGTGGTTAATTACGTCATCAATCATAGTTTCATTCATCAACTGATGTCACGTGGGGAGCTGATAGACAAATGGGGACACCAGACATCAAGTGCAGAGGCTAATAGGTGTTCGGAAATACCCGAACCCGCTCTAAACATTCGCAAAAAAATAGAAAAATATCACATTCTTTAATAGACAAAGAGCCGACCAGAAACAAACAAAAATTACATCAGTAAAGCCGCGTCCGATTTCCATGTTAAACAATAACTTGTAGCCAACTTGAGAATTTTCCTAGAAATATTTTGCGCTCCAATTATTCCTTGTAAGTCGTTTATTTTAAATTCCACTTTGATGAGCCTCTTCAAAAATTATCAACAATTAAAATTATCAACAATTTTTTTTGGCACAATCTTTCAACATATTATTTTTTTATGTACAAGTTTTCAGCATATATTTTTTTTACAGAAATTTGAAAACAAACATTTTTTTTTCAAAAATAGTCTAGCCCCCCCCCCCCAGAAATCAAATGGTGCGTCCCTAACACGAAATATGAGCATAAAGTATAAACACGATTAAATTGGAAATATATCGTGTGTAAAATTGAGTGTGATTTTATTGTCTGAAATTGATTTATTTACAAAGTGCCATAATTTATTATTTACAGGCGAGAAAATGGAAGGGATATAGGCCTACATGTATAACGTGACACCTCATATGTTTGTTTGATTATTATACTGATCAGTGTTCTGATAAATC
This sequence comes from Flabesymbios commensalis, assembly GCA_964017125.1. Lineage (NCBI taxonomy): Eukaryota > Metazoa > Annelida > Polychaeta > Terebellida > Flabelligeridae > Flabesymbios > Flabesymbios commensalis. The sequence continues at coordinate 68,025,868 of OZ024911.1, read as the reverse complement.
GTAGAATGACAACTAACATTAAATTAAATGCACACCTACCCCCGACATGGACTTTGAATATACTTGATATACTGCTTCTGATATTATAACAATCAACGTTTTAGACGTTTTCGTTTCAAATTATATTATGGAAATTTTTGTTTATACAAATTATTAATGTGTTATTTTTTTAGATGGCTCTTTGTTTTTACATAGTATACGGGTAAATTAAGGTTCCCCTAGCTGATAAAATGTGCCTTCTAAATACTTCAGATTGCAGGTAAACACCTCCCCCCCCCCCCAAAAAAAAACAACAACAACAACCTTGTTTGACATCAGCCAGTACAAAAAACTATAAAGATTACTGGGAACGATTTTCTCGGTAGTCTTCTCGCATATAACTCCAGGATCCAAAGCAGCTGTATACCCTGACATGATCTCAACGATGACCGTAATATCAATGCTGCATGGTAGAGAATGCCAGTTGGTGATGCAAAGAGGTCTGCATATTTTATAGTTGAATTTTCTGTATATTGTACTTGCCTTATAATTTCCTTCATATGTGCAACAGTGTTTATCACATCTTCCAGCTTTACAGTGCTTGAAGTGACTATATCAGGCCTGTTACCAGAACCCTGATGAATCTGAAGAGACTTACTACACTGTGTCTTGATTTTATCTTTCAGGCTTTGTCGTCTGTATTTCTCAGCTTCTTGCACTGGGATATATTTTCTTAAGAAAACTTTGTATCTGTCCAAAAGTGAGGCCATATTCAAAGCTGTACCATTAACAAGCTCTTGTTTTATGTCAACAAGTAGTTCACCAAATGCTACATTGTATGCACTTTCAATGTGAGATGTGCTTGTTTTATTTTGAATAATGTATCGACTATGGCATGCTTTATGGTATCGAGCTTCAAGAGGAATTAGCTTACTAAAGTCTCCACCAATCCTTCTTGATATTTCTGCATCACGCTCCTCTCCACTTCTACTTTGCAGTGTGTTACAAAAATCATCTGTTGATACTCGAAAAAGAAAGCGATCTTTGTTTTGTGATTTCTTGCAACAGAAAATACACAACTCTTGAAAGTTGAAAGCTTGCCTTGATAATTGTCCTTGTGAAGTGGATGGTATAGTGTCTCTATGCTGCAAAGCAGCTATATTGGTTGAAGATGTAAAGACAAATAACAATTTGTGTGCCACATGAAATGTGGTGCAGGCGTTATCAGTTCATATTCCCCAGTTATATCATTTACACGAAGGTAAGATTCTAGTTGATCATATTGCAAGCAACTTTCTGTGATTCATTCCGCACTTTTAAAGCAGCAAGAAAAGTCTTGATTCCTTGGATAGAAGCTTGTCTCAAGCCCCCATCATCACCTCGTTGACAGATAATGCAATTGCTGAAATTGGATACCAATTTCCTCCTTTTTTTCTGCTGAGGAAACTTTCAATGGTGAATCCATGATGAATCCAATGTGAAAACGACTTGATTTATAAAATACAACCACAATTGTTTATCAACCTATATGTGTTGTGTATATCAGTATACATCAGTATTTACATAAGATAACCAACAACTGGATATCTAACAGTTATTCACTGCTCTGAAGTAGATTTTTTCTGATGAGAACTAAATTTATGACGTCATAGTAAGAACCTGTTTCGTAGCCATGGTATCTGGAAGCAGCAGTATTATATAGGCCTATATAATTATATAATATAATTATAATAAATGATTATTATTGAAAATAAATTATTCATTATTAATGGTGACGGATATGTATCAGTGCAATATATTTGCACTGATACAAATCTGTCACCATTAATAATGAATAATATATCCTAAATAATAATTTTGTTCCACTTGACATTTCAGAGATGCTCAGTAAAATGCCTCGTGGGCTTAAAGGGTTAAATATTTAAAAAATAAGTCTAGGGTTGTCTAGAATGATTCACTGACTATCAAACTAGTTGAAATACTAAAATTGACCTGTTCACACAAATTCCCAGTTCTGACTATTCGCTGGCGGCCATCTTGAATAACTCAAAATATTTAATGATGCCATCTGGACATAAATAAGATGTTGATTCTTGTAGGGGAACATGTGTAGAATCAATATCAACCTTGCTTTTAGAAGGTTGATCCCATGGCTGCTGATCTAATTTATGATATTCCTATTTCGCGTATTTAAGGTCCGGTCGCGTATAAAGAATATGCTCTGTAAAAAAATTGCACCACTTTCAAAACCTACATCTACCCTGGCGATTACCTCCACATATGTGCCCAACACCTGGAATCATCAGAAATTATCTAGCTTTCGGTGTATACCTGAGTGTTTTTTCTGGGTACTGGCTGACTGACTAAAGATATGCGTTTCATACCCACCGCCGCATCAACAGCAAGTTCCCAAATCGTAGCAAATCCTTATATACTTTAGCAACATCTATGAGTTAGTAATTCCACCGAAGCTCAAAGCTCTTAGACCTGGCTCTTAGCTGGGCGCTGGGTTTGCAAGCTAACTTACTTTAATACTGCAGGGATTGCGAAACAGCTGACCCCCAGGATGTGTATTGACAGGACAGCTTTTCCTCAAAATTGTACACTCCGCCAATGTTGGTTCAATGTTTGGCCAGCGTCACAGACGTTGGTCTATAACATAAAAACAGCATTGGGGCAATGTCTCGTCTGAGTAGTATCTTTGTAATCAGTTTAGTTGCTGATATTAATGTGTCAGCCTATAGGCTACTGTATGCCTACATGTGACCGTCCCACGCATGCCCGCAGTTAAATGGATCTTTAAACATATCCTGGAAAAAAAAAGTTTGTCTGTGACATCTCAGGAAAAAAATTGCTTGTTTTTGATCAGAGAGTAAAAAATGTTATGTTTTCTTGTTGGAAGGAAAACAATAATTTGATTAGGAAGAAAAACCATACACCCCCCTGGTATCAAATTGTTCGCCCCTAACAGGCTTTTGTTCCATTTTTCATTGTATTATTGTCTTCTTGTAAATATATATAAATATTGCAGAGTTATAAGGCAATAAAATACATTATACACTTTAAATTGTAAAGGTAGTATAAATTAAAGGACATTTCTCAAGGTTGCCGCAACACTAATAACCTGAAAAGTCGTTATTGTTTATGATAGCCCCATCTTCCTGACAGCAAGGCTCGCTGCTCCCGAGGTCGCAGACCGAGACCTTGCAGAATCAGTGTTATCATCCACCTATTGGGGTAGGGAGGATGATTTAAATATTGAATATTCATTAATTTCCCAACAAAATGCCAATGTTGGCCCACTGTCTGCGACGTTGGCTCAACTTTAATCCAACCCTGGCGCATGTAACGTCTCGTATCTGGTGAGATGTGGTGGGAGCTGTCTGTGATACTTCCTGTGAAATTCTTGACCACCAGACATGTGTCCTTTAATGTCGGGTCGGCGTCGTAGACAGTGGCCCTGCATTAAAGTAGCACTCATGCCAGAGGTCCAACTTGGGTCAAACAGAAAAAATCTTTCTTGAAAGTCCCCACCCCAATAGATGGTTTTAACACTGATTCAGCAAGGCCTCGGTCTACGACCTCGGGAGCAGCGAGCCTTGTGTGGGAAGATGGATAGCCCTGACTTGTCAAGTAAAACACCTTACGTTAAAACATTAGGCAAGTTCAGGGAAAAGTGAGGAATTTTGCTTTTAAGATCCCATGAATTGACTTTATTTTAAAGCTGCATAACTGTTTTGTTTATTTCGATTAAAATAACCTAAAACGTACAAAACAATCATTGCTATTATTTTAAAGGCCTTATAAATGCACTAAAACTGGGTAAATGTAGCGTAATTAGTTCACCATGCGGTACACCATCAAGTATTATTTAGCAGTGCTTCGGTGTGTGTACAATATTCATGTTATAACGGTGAGGTTATGGGCCAATATAATGTTACATTGGCCAGCACAAAACCACCCCCTTAATAGCAAACACATACGTTGAACTGAATCGGTATAATGTTGGGCCAGTACAGCAGACGATGGGCCGACATTATTCTGCCATTGGATCAATGCCTCGTGTTAGCTGAGATACAAAGCCCAAATAACCAGCCGCAGATCTAGATGTTGGATACAGGGTCAAATCGGTTACAGTGAAGTCTGATGTTTTTAAATATTATTTTATTTTACCGCATAGCGCGATGTATATCACCGTATGTGATGATTTACAATAAAATAAAGTCTGATATTGTCTGGTAGCATTTTGACTATATTTTGAAATGACCATGAGATACCTAATAAAAAAATGCAAATGTTTTTCAAGAAAATCACGAAAACGATGATTTACATACTGAATTTGATGGTAATTCCCAGTACAATTTCCCACGGTCTGGGGAGAGCGTCTTAATGGCGGGCCAACGGCTCTGATGCTGGCCCACACCTAAATGCTCCATACCGAGATATAGTTCTATTTTTCAAGTGAATGACATTCTTCATACCGGTACCGATATTAAACATGACATTACATGCAGATATCAACCATATCACACAAATTAATAACTTCTTGATATGTCTAACTGATATGAGACAATACACGTTGTACTGTGAAATGTATCTATGATCACTTAAAAAATAACAATAACTGTAAAAGTCTTCCTCTCTTTTTTCTATGATGACCGTTATCTGCCACTTGGTACTTTTGATGTCCTGATTATATAGACAGTATGTCTTACTCCCCTGTGAACAGGTTTGTTTTGGTGGGGCAACAATCTTAAAAAACAACAAACTCAAATCCTTAATAACTCAGTAACCAGAGCAGTAAAATAAATTAAAAAAAACACCATTCTCCATGGATTAATCGTTTGAATAAAATAAACAAAACAGTTATGCAGCTTTAACGAAAAATCAAAGGGGCCAACAAAGTCCCGAACACATTCTGGTCATCAAAAAAATCTCGATTTTTTTTGTTTTCTAAATTTTGTAGCAAACCTGAATTTAATGATTTAACCCTTTAAAACCTAAACCACCCCAATCAGCCCGTGGCTGAATATGCCTGAACATCCTCAAAGAGTTGCTTACAACATCCCGTCCGCTGATGTCTGAGTCACATCTGAAATCTGAGCAATCAACCGAAACATTTTGCCCTACCATTTCACATAAAAACAAAGCCATCTTGTCATTGAACTTATTAGGAGTGAACAACAAAATAATTTGCAATATTCTGTATTTTTCAACAAATCCCGTGGAAATCAGCCATGCAAGGTGAAAATCAGCCAGGTGTTAAATAACTTTTATAGCTACGATGCTCTTAGATTTATTGTGATAATTCATTAGCCTTGAGGGCACGAACGGTTGATTTGTTTAAAATGTGATATTGACTCACAAGAAATGTAATTATTATGTAATATCAGATATTTATTTATATAATATAAGTTGAATATAAATATAATTAAGGTAAATATTATTTTATCTTTGTGTGGTTTGCACTGTTTTTAAATTAACAAACATCAAGTATTCCACAGCAAACATCACAATACCACTATTCTCCCCTGAATAGGTCCTATAGGAGGGGATACCCTTAAACAAGTTCCCAAGTTCCGGGAACTTCATGTTCTCAATTTTCAAGTTCCGGGAACTTCAAGTTCCGAAATTCCGAAATAAAAAAATTTACAATTTTTTTTTCCTATTTCAACAAAAAACATTTTAGATACTGCTTTTGCTTTTTCACGCATTATAGTATTGCCAAGCTGCGCGCATAAATGGAATTAAAATGTGGTTTTCCAGACCGCGCACACTCATTGTTATGTTTAAATGACGAATTAGGCCTCTATGTGTAGGCCCGACGTTGACCCAAAGTTGAGGTAAGGTTATTTTTCAAGTTCAAAGACTATTATAACATGCCGCTATAGGCATGGAAAATATATAATGATATAGGCCTACAAATCACACCTCGCAGATGACAACCGAGCAAACACTACGCATTGTCCCAATGCTGGTTTTAGGATATAAATATGTGAAAAAACAGCTTTAGTCTACAACACTTATTTTTTTTATATTGTTTGGTGTGACAGTCAAACAACATTAACCACTACACCAGGGCCACCGCTTCATGATTTTGTGTGTTTTTTAGGGATAGAAGATAACATTCAGCATAATCGCTTTTTATCTCATGTAGTATTTCAGGCATGATCCTGATTTTTAAAGCGAGAAAAGTTAGAAACGGTGACATTGTATTCCCTGGTAACAAAAAAGTCAAGCCTCTGGAATATTGAGAAAGATTATGATTACTTTAGTGATGATGTCATGGCGGTCATTTTGAATTCTGTATAATACATGTAATGATATCGTGTGTCTATCCCATCCCTAATTGATACCGAAAACATGTGGTTTGGTGAAATAATCTCATCTCTATCCCGAATACATGCTAACTTCAGCGATTTCATGGCGGCCATTTTTAATTTGCATGATGATTATGATTGCGAATAAATGCATTGTTTTATTGCTTTCCTTGATAGCGAAAACCTATGGTTTGGTGAAATTATCGGGTCTCTATCTAAATTATTAACGACCATATAATCACTTTAGTGATTTCATGGCGGCCATTTTGAATTCTGCATTATAATGATGTCGAATAAATGTATCGTTTGTTTTATCGCATCAAGGACGGACATTTTCCATCTATCAAATCTTTGGCAAAGCCTACCCGAAGGCGGCTAAAGCCCTCACAGCCGTCAGTGAGTTCGATAAAGCTGGTATATGCCCCTTCAACCCTAACCTTTTCGAGGATGCATATTTCGCTGACCAGTGCATAACCAACAGACCAGCCAATGGTAGATGCTGATGAACAGAAAGATGGTGTAGATGCTGGTGATGGCACGACCACAACCAGACCCGCAGATGTGGCGACATAGTAAATCAATATGTGGGAGACATCAACTAGATCAGGTCACTGCGAACCCAGCTGAAGATGCCATCTCAAGCCACACAGAAGGCTGGTAAGCCACATCGCAAGAAAGCTCGTCAGACATCTCCCGAGTAGCTCAAGTTAGTGTAGTAGTGAGTCCGAAGCTAGCGAACTGGGCATCTCAAGTGACTCTGACCCATTCTCCAGTGACTCGGATGTCAAGGATTTTGAAGAAGCGAAAAAAGGTGACTATGTGTTAGTGAAATTTGCGAAAAAACAATGTGCCACTTATAACTGCGGCCAAATACTGGATATAGATGAAGATGAGGCTCAGACACAGTTCTTGATGAGGTGCGACCTGCACAAAGGGTGTCAGACTCATTTCCGCTGGCCTGAAAAAGATGACTGCTCATGGCACAAGGTTGAGGACACTGTTTTTAAGGGGTATCTCGAAAACCCCCTCGACCCCCACGCCCCTCGACCCACGACCCTCGACTTAATTTTAAAAACAGTTTTTGTTTGTTTATATAATTATAACTTTTGTATAATAATAACATTCGGGAAATTTATATATGCCTACTGTGATGCTAACCTGGCTATCAAGTGATGTTGGCTGACCTTCTGCTACGCTGGTCCAGCATTCACCCGACGTTGCTTTAATGTCTCTTGTTTAATGGGTGGCCATCGAATATAGTTTTATGAATACACGTAGGCCAACAGCTGGCCAAACACATTTTAATGTTGGGTAACTGTTTAGGACGCTTGTCTAACTTTAACTGTTATGTATATTAACCCAGGCATGGGATTGAATGCCTCTTGTTTTTTTGGTGCATAAAAAAACACTTGCCAGTCTGGTACAAAGAGCCGGGGGTTTAAGCCATTCAGCTATAGGCAACGCTTTGAAGTAGAGTTAAAAAATGTCATAAAATAGTGATAGAATTTGATTAGAAATTATGTAAACGCATGGGTAGGCCGATAGGACTATTCATTCTGCTAAAACTCACAAGAGGCTCAAGAATTGACTTCAAATAGGCACTATTTTGTTCAAAGAAGGAAGATATGAAATTCAATGCAACAGATCGTGGCAATTAATCAACCAAATCATACTTTTAATATTGGAATCATATCCACATTTTCTCAACAAAACCTACGTCGCCAAGTAGGCTACAACCCCCCCCCCCCCACCGTTCGTCCGTGGTGTCTCATTTGATTCCGCTTTGGACGCGTACCCAGCTAGAATCTCGGGCTGAATATATAGGCTTAATGTTACCATCGTGGTTTTCGCATAGACTGCTCCAAACTGTTTAAGGTCCTGGAGTATGCAATATGCACTGCCTCCACAAATTTAATTTAAATTGATTTAACCTATTCAGACCTGAGTAGGCTAAAACAAACAAAACGTTATGTCAGGATTTTTTTTAAACGCATATAAGGTTTTATTTTCATTTATTTGTAGCTGTTCATTACGCCAAAACATATCAATAACAGAGAATAGTTAGCCTGTTAGGACCGCATAATATCTTCATCATCATCGTCATCATCATCAATTCATCATCAATAATAGGCCTACTTATCATTATTATTTTGATTTGTTTTACTATGTTACAATAATTATTCAAAAAAGTCTCAGACCATTCTCTAACTTATTACCCTATTTTTAAGCAATGGCTGTTTGCATTTCGAAAATTGCCACCACATCACTTCCACTGATGTGCAGCAACATAGTGATAAACACCGCGTATTTCGAAGAAAAGTCACTTGCGGTATAACTAACAGGACTGACAGTGGTCTACGGCTATATATTTCAGACAAGTATAATTTCGGACAAATATATAGTCTAGTTCTATGGGCCTTCTATATTCAAAAAATATATTTGTGTGCCTATTTTATTTCATTTGAAGCTGAATTGTGTTAGCAGTTCGAGATTCAAATGAAGGAAATATACAAGTAAACAACTCGCAGGACAATGTGTGAACTAGGCTTACCCTAGTATCATCACTTCAAAACGCATTTTACGATCTTTGTTATGAACTAATGCTACCATTTAATTTCCCATTTTCTTAGTTCGTAACAGACTCTACCATGTATTTATCATATAAGTAGGTCAGGTATTCTATTGAACGTAGGTCCCATCTTCGGTATCTCTCAGTCTCTGTATGATTATGGGGCCGGACCAAAAAATCTGTGTCGAAAAGATGATGTTTCAAGATATTGACGCCTGTCACATGACGAGATCAGCCAATCACCGATGTTATTCGGTTGTTATTTAAATTAGGGGGTAGAATACCAGACTTGGGCTCAGGGTTGGTATAATGACCTTCGGACTATCGAACCTTCGGACTAGTGAACCTTTGGACTATCGAACCTTCGGAATATAGACATGCAACCATGTAATGTAGTAGCCTACTCTTTGGGTCCATAAGGCTGCTTCATAGTGCATTTAATTCGATGTTGTTGTTTGACAGTTTAAAAGACATAGGCCTAGCTCTGCATAATATCTTGTTAGCTATGCACATTTCGTTTCAAACAATGGACGCTATACCGGAAGTTGGCCTAACTGTGGTAACTAGTTGATTAACATTGTACAAACAACAAAGTGCGAAACACTGGGAGATATTAGTGTCCGGGGAACATAGAGACAGTGGAAGATATTGACAGTTGAATCAGTATCGGGGAACATAGGACCGGGGAACATAGGACGGGGAACATAGGGATCGGGGTACATAGGTACTGGGTAACATCAAAAGAGTATGAATCAGACAAAACAACAAAGTGCGAACCACTGGGAGATATTAGAGTCCGGGGAACATAGAGACCTTGGATGACATACTTGCCAACCGTCCCGAATTTGGCGGGACAGTCCCGATTTTACACCATGTTTCACGCATCCCGAATCACCCAGAAAATGTCCCGAATTTTACTACTCGTCCCTATTTTCACAAAGACTAAACCCTATTAGTTACTGTTTTAAGTTGATTATTCTTGATTTTAGTTCAGTGTAGTTATTTTTTATCCTGTTTTTATGCAGATTCTTATCAGTTTTATCAGTGTTTCTGGCTATGAAAAAAGTTGGAGTCAGACAATATGAAGATTCTGACTCCAAACCTGGTGTTGGAGTCAGCACGCAGGCGCGAGTTCCGGTGAACGGCCACCAAAGGAGATCACAACTCTAGGGGGGTCCGGGGGCATGCTCCACTGGGAATTTTTTGTTTCATAGAAGACTTCAGGTGTCTTCTAGTGATATCTAAACGTACATTTTAAGCTTTAAAACAACACATTTTTCAATAAAATTTGTCTAGATATAGAGGTCTATATCATTGTCGTCAGAATGGAATGTTTTCTCGTCAGAGGGGGAAGCTTGTCGTCAATTCTGACGACATGACGACAGATCAGAAACACTCTTTATATAAATATTATTGCTCTAAAAACGCACCCAGAGGAAATGGACAAAAAAAATCCAGGGTGCATGCCACCGTTCCCCACCAGCCGCTCAGTTGGCCCGTGATTCACGTATGCAGTCTTCGGAAGTAGCCTTTCCGACCAGATGTCCCTCTTTGGATTTCCCAAATGTTGGCAAGTATGGGAAGATATTGACAGTTGAATCAGTATCGGGGAACATTGGACCGCGGAACATAGGGATCGGGGAACATAGGTAGTGGGGAACATCAAAACAGCACGAATCAGTAGAATCAGCAAAGTGCGAAACGCCGGGAGACATTAGTGTCCAGGGAACATAGGTAAGCCTAGCCTAGTTCCTGGCCCACGGCGAGCGAGACCCAGAATTTAACGGGTCACGAATGGGATTGTGTAGGCAATCACACTGCAGAATCAAAAAGACGCCTATTGGCGAAGTGCAACGCTTCTCGGCGCCAAATTGTGAACTTTTTCAGAAATCTTTCAAAATATCGTCTGAAAAAAGGCCAAAATGTTAAATTTATGTTAAATAAAGTTGTGCACGGGACAATAGTACATCTTACGAACCTCCACACATGGAATTTACATGGAAAAGCTTAAAGGAGTAGTCCACTGTGTACCAGCAGCGGGACAAATCTACACCCAGAAAGCACCGCACGGATTACATAGATAGAGCCAACTGGGGAACTACTATAATCAGGAACAGGCATATGACTGGACTACGGCTTTAATACATTTCTCACACTAGTGAAAACAGTTTTGGTACCCTGCCTCAAAACTGGACACGATTCCATTCAAATGTTATTTTAAATCTATTTGCATATAAATCTTCTATAATGTGATAGGCCTTATTATGTTACATTTAGTCTGTTCTACGCTATCTGATATCTCATTTATTTGTCTAATGACCTGCATCAACAATAAACCGTTGAAACGTTGTAAAATCAGTGTTGCACGCCTATTGGAGCAATGTGAAGACGCCTATTGGTGCAACTATGTATAATTTTGTTAGTATTGGTAGGCCTATATGGCTATATATATTAGGATCGAATTTGTTTTATAATCTAGGCCCTAAAATCATTATGTAGCCTACGGCTGGAATAAATACATTTAAATGATATTTGTAATATAACCTGATAGTCTAGACTATAGCCTAACAAAATGTGCCTTAATAATTAAGCAGCCTCCACTGCAGTTATTTGTTTTCAAGATAGCTACTAATCTATCAATATCTTCTATCTATACTTCACCTAGCCACCCCATACCACTGGCAAATTGTTTTGGTGACATTTTGATCCCCATATCATCAACCCTTTCATTACTATGGCCACTAACAAAGAAATGCTTGTTAGCGCGTTTCAGGAAACAATTTCCATCAGATCTTCTTTTAATCTGGCAAATATGCTCAGCTATGTCAGCCAATGACCTGATTCCCCTTTGGGAGCAAAAATTTAAATGGCCGTTTTGAATTTGAGTGATTTTGTGATATTTAAGTGACTCAAAAAAATGCAAATTAGCTGGACCATGAAGATAAAACAAAATGGAAGGTCTCACACAATGATAACCCATGACAAATTTTGCATTAATAAAATTCAAAATGGCCGCCAGTCGGCCATTTCAATTTTTTTCCTCAATAATCTTGCATGATAGCTGATCTAAGAACTTCTCTCTCTCATACTTATCCATCATACATATCCATCATATACCACCGAATAATTTTTGGTTACATTTTGCTTCCCATATAATCAACCCTTTAATTACTAGGGCCACTAACAAAGAAATACTCTTTAGCGCGTTTCAGGAAAAAGTTTTCAGCAGATCTTTTTATTCGGCTAATATGCACAGCGATTTTAAAATGGCCGTTTAGTGGCCATTTTAAATTTGAGAAATTTTGTGATATTAACGTATCGCAAAAACAAAGCAAAAAAGCTGGACCATGCATATAGAACAAAATGCGAGGACTCACACAAGGATAACCCATGCCAAATTTCGCAGAAATAAAATCCAAAATAGCCAACTGGCTGTCATTTTTAATTGTTTTTTCTCATTATCCCGGAAATCTTGCATAATAGCTAAAGCGGTAATATAAAATAAAACTTGAGAAAGTTTGCTGATCTATATCAAATTTAAAATGGCCGACTCGCGATAACGGAGGGCTGCTTTCGTGTTCGTTTCCGAACAACACTCTTTCTAGTTAAAGACAGTTATTAATCTTACTACATAGTCTACTGGTCGTATCACTGTTCTGCCATTGATCTGTTGATATGTAGGCCTATAGGTCTACACGAGGCATGGTGGTCCAGACCTGCAATTTACTACACCGTAAAGGCGTGGAGCATTGATTGTTGTGCTCCTTTTATCCAAGAAAATGAAAGTTGTTTAGCATATGGTGGTGACTGAGAGCGATCTCGACTTCAACTCAAGATACAGTAGGCCTACATAACTTTTAATGTTGTTAAATAACATATGAGCTGATCATGGGATGTATAAGGCCTAGCTGTAATGTCACTGATTCTAACCAACCAGTCATATTATCGACCTGATTAATCGTGGCCAATTTTAGTCTCTCATAATTATGAAGGCGAAATGGAAAGTAGGTTAACACATCTTTTATTGAAAGCCATCTGTGGCTGTAATCTTCAATTTCAAGTTTTTTTTTCAACCACGATTGGACTATACTTACTCCCTGCTTATTGTGTCACCCAAGTGTACTATGAGGTCTACAGGGTCACACGAGTGCACATGTAGTTCACATTTATGCATTGGGAGATGGGGAGACAAGGATGAGGTTGATATGTAGCCCACACAAGACTAAACATTTGATCTAAATCTTTTCATTACGCAAAGGCATTATGACCTGAACACTTTTACTACCCAGCGAACTTGAGACGTTGGCCCAACGTTGGTTTACCGTTAGCCTATCGTCTACGACGTTGGCTCAACAGTAAACCTAATGTTTGCTGGGTACGACAGTCAGACTGGTAGGCTTACGGTCGGAACTGATGGGGAAAGGTGGTCAGGGGCGGATCTAGCTTTTCACTGACAGGGGGGGGGGGTTAAAACAAAGGAATATTTCCCTGCAGCGCGGGGTCTTTGATTTTCAAAGGCTTTCTCCTGCAAATTAGGGCCTAAGGCATATTGCGCTGCATGGGCAATGCTTGTCCCTCAGTGAGTGTGGAACCAGTTCATAAGGAAACCCCTTAATAAGATTATATTTTTTTCGACCAAACCACCCCCCTTGGATCCGCCCCTGCTTACTTATTTTAATAATTATTTTATAATTACCCCGGATATTTTTTATATGGCAATATAGGCCTAGAAATTAAACTTACGTTAGTTTAGTATTCTTCTGCGCTTTTGAATATTATATCCCTGCTACATGAACTTCCCTTGGCCAAAATAGCTTTATTTATGCCTGATTTGATTTTATATAGCTGACATCCGATAATCCCCATCGTAGGCTACCCTTATTACCATGGTTATAGTGATAAATATTATTTATATTAAAAATAAATGTAGGCTCTATATACAAGACTTCTTAATAAAAGTTCCTAATAAAAATTGTGGGCTGTGGGGATTTGATAATTAACATAGGCCTAATCATCTAAATGTGTTGGTAGACGTATATGACTAATCTTAGCAATATAACGTTGAATAGGCCTACTACATTTATCGATAATACGTGATAAAAAACAGTGTAGGCAATATAACAAAAATATCTTTGGGGGAGGGGGGGGGGTAAACCCCCTGCGTCCCCCTCTTTATTCAGAACGTGGATCTGCCACTGAAAAATGTTTGAAATAACATGCTTTCTATTTCGGTAAATCTTATTTGCACCGATAGGCGTGTGCACATTGCTCCAATAGGCGTTCAACCAAACAAGAACTTTAGTTTTGGCGAATAATTACATAATAAAACTACCAGTTTGCTCTCCAGTTGTTTAGTTGTACAGTCTGGACTCTAATCTCTAACATTCGATTATATTATGACGTTCTTATAGCTACTCACCAGCAAAAATGGGTTTGAAAAGGACTTTAAGTCCGGAATATCAGGATGGGTAGCCAACTGTTTTCATTCGTCTGAACAAGCCACAGTCGCTATGCGAGTAAAATAAACACCAGCGGTGTCCTTATACAATCTAGTGTTCCGTGGATGGGGTCATTACACTAAGTAATTGAACTTTGTGTCTTTTTTGCACTTTTTGTGAGCCGTCAGTGCTCTAAATTGACATTTTGCGCCGAGAAGCATTCATCCTTCGCCAAGAAGCGTTAACTTTGCGCCAATAGGCGTCTTTTTGATTCTGCAATGTGCTAATGGGGAACATAAGATACCGTGGAATATATGCCAATATCATATAAGTATCGGAGAACATATGACCGGGAGCATATGAATATGAGAACATAGGTACTGGGGAACATAGCATAGTGACCGTGGAGTATATATGACAATGTTATATACGTATCTGGTAATACGGAGAACAATAGTAGACTCTATACTTGGTAACATCAAATGTCAAAACAACGGAAATACGAATCGGACGAAACAACATAGTCTGAAGGAACTGGAGTGTGAAATAACGAAATTGAGAAACACAGAAAGTACGAAACAAAGAGAGGGCAAATAAATGGGATACCCTTAAACAAGTTTCGAAGTTCCCAAGTTTTGGGAACTTGGAAGTTCCCAATTTTCAAGTTCCGGGAACTTCAAGTTCGAAATCCAGAAAAAAAAGTTAACAAAATATTGTTTTTTTCCTATTCCAACAAAAAAACATTATACTTTTAGATACTGCCTTTTCACGCATTATAGTATTGCCAAGCTGCGCGCATGAATGAAATTTAATGTGGTTTTCTAGACTAGGTCACCTGCACATGGGCCTATGTCGGAGGAGGGTTCGAACCAGCGATCTTTGATTTCCAGGCATTAACCACTGCACCAGAGACCGCGCACACTCATTTTTATGTTCATATGACAAATTAGACCTCTATGTGTAGGCCCGACGTTGACCCAAAGTTGAGTTAAAGAATGATTCAACTGCAAGACGCGCATGCCTGGGACGGTCAAGTGTAGGCCAACAGTAGCCTATTGAGTACAGATTGAGGGCATTAATATAGCCACTGAACTGATTACAAGATACTACTTAAACGGGACATCGATCCAATGCTGTTTTAATGCCAACGTCTGCGACGCTGGCCCAACATTGAATAAATGTACAATGTTTGAGAGAAAGTCCGCCTGCCCAGCAAACACAAGACATTTGTATAACATTTATACAACATCGGCCCAACGTCTTCGACGTTGGTCCAACATTGCATAAAGTTATACAAATGTTTTGTGTTTACTGGGCATGTCAATACAAGCTTAGGTCAAGCAGTTTCAACATCCCGGCAGTAATACAGTCAGTTTGTTTGCAAGCAAGTGACCAAGTATGGGTAAGGGCCAAGATCTTTGAATTATAAACTCATAGATGTCGCTCAAGTATATATGAACTTGCTGTGATTTGAGAACTTGCTCTTAATGAGGCTTTAGGTATGAAACGCATATTTAGTATTATTATGGAATAGGGACTTGGCCTACCCACGGGCACTATTGCCTTCTGGGGGACCCTTGTCCCGTGAATTTTAACAGTTGACTACACCTTTAAGGTTTGCCCAACGTCTGTGACCTTTACATTAGCATTAATCCAACATAGGGTCAATGTCTGTTTGATGGGGAGATTTACATCTGGTATTAGGCAGCCATCCACAGAAGTGTTGATCTGAGTAGGCCTAGTTGTTTTTCAAATTCAAAGACTATTTATCATCGATCATGCCGCTATAGCAAAATATGTAATGATATAGGCCTACAAATCACACCTCACAGATGACAATTAAGGAATCCATGTTGTCTCAACGTTGGTCCTTGAAATATCATCGACACTATTTTTACTGTTATTATTAGTACTGACACATGTCTCACGGGTCGAGATGCTTGTTGATTGCCGGGGGGGGGGGGGGGGGACCGTGCAAACAGCGTCGCGCGTGGAGGAAAGATCTCAATAGCTCTACAGGATATCAAATAATATATCTCATCAAACACGACAAAGACCCAATCCTAGTAATCGTTTGTTGTTCTATCGTCTGCGACCACCACTCGAACATAACTAGGCCTATATCTGGGAAAATATCTTCATTTAAGATTTTGTATAATAAATTTGCTGTTCTATTGTAAATTTTATTTCATACCTGTAGGCCTATATATTTAATTTCACATCGTGAACTGTTTGGAAAGATCGCCTATAAACAAAATATAAATAATGTGAAAAAACTAACTTTAGTCTACAGCACTTAAAATTAATAATGGGTACCAAACTGTTTTTCCGACCAAAAACGATTTTAGCAAAAATTGTTTTAATACATTTTTTCAATTATTCTGGAATTTCGGAACTTGAAGTTCCCGGAACTTAAAAACACGGAATTAGAAGTTCCTGGAACTTGGGAACTTCGGAACTTTGGTCGCAAAGAGTACAGCAGTTCAAGTGGTAACAATTAGGTGGTAATGTTTAGAACAGTTTAATAACAGTTGCGAAAATTTACTACTGCACATAATGATCTGTAGCCAACTTCTACTCTGCTGCAAATAATCAACATTCAGAAAATATATAAAAAAAGACATGTCAGACATATTATTTTTTTTAATTCAAGGCTTAGAGTTGAAATAGCAATTGAATATTAACATGTAAATGGAGCATCTTGTTTAAAATCATGATTTCATATTATTTGTTCATCTAAATGTTTTTCTCAGGTTTTAAAGGTGTATTCGTAGGGTTACAAATTGAAATTTTATTGAAAAATAAGGCTATTAATTAACATAATTGTTGTGTTATAAACGATTTGTATCGATAACTAACATTATTTTGACAGCCACAATCAGAGAAGGATGGAATAAAAAGTTTTTAGCAACAAGGTGCGGGAGAATCACGAGAATAATTTATTTATTGTTTGTCACTGAATAAATAGTCAACCTAAAAAATATACATACATATATACATATATCATTCACTTGTGAAAGGTATTTGACAGATAGAGCTACAATAAACAAAAAAAGGGTAAAACTGGTTGATCTACGTCGATTCAGAATTCTTATAACAGCTTTGTTTGTAGGGTTACGCTGTCATTTGTAGGGTTACTCTATCTAGGTGGCCTATGAAAAATCATCACAATACTGCAATATTGACGGCTCATTATATTATTTAAACACATGTGTGTTCTCCCGTATGATACTGCTCAATATCCAATAGATTTACCACGCTATAAATAACTTCACATAGACCATTGAACAAAATATCTAATTTGTCAAATAATTTTATGTATTTCCAACTGGTGAAGTCAGACAGTGAAATGTCGCTATTGTATCACAAACGTTTTAAAATACCACTCGTTTTGGCTTGCTTGTATACATTGTTTTTGAAAAATGTCGTGTTTTTAGATAAAGGTCTCACAATGCCAACTAAACACGTATGGTGTTATACAACATATAAGCTATTTGTGAAATTGGTAACCCTACGAATGCACACAGTGGTGAACTCTTTTAGATGCTAGATATGTTAAATTAATATTTCCAATATTTGTAATACACAAAAGAATACACGTTAGATATATTTAACAGTAAATAAAGTATAGTAACAGTAAATTAGCCTTTGCATTGGTGAGTCAAAATAATTTTCAAACGTTTTGAAAACGTGTATTTGATTTGTTGGATAGAAATATTCGTTAGCTTGTTGAGTTTTACACCTTATAAGTGCTCACTGTGATGTTAGTTTTATTCCTGGCCTGTTTCGCAATGACAACAATATATATATTTGTAATCATTTAACATTTTTCTCTTGTAGATAGTAACCCTACGAATACCTAACTTTGTGTAACCCCACAAATGACAATATCATCTCTCGTGGCTCTTCTATTACACAAGAATATTTTAAATGATATCGTCCACATATTGCCATGTCATGACATGATAATGCATCATAGATATTCAATTAACTCCTGTATTCTCCACACCTACACAGTGAAATATAGCAATGTGGTAATTTGTAGGATATATTAAAAATTCTAACATTGCTAACGTTTCAAGATATCTATGTTAACCACTAAAATCTGACTGTCACGTACACTGTACCTTGGTTATTCTGTTAGACAAGGTGGTAAACCCCATGTCCTTTCATAGAATTCCACAGCTGCCATTTCTTTATTTAAAACCCGTAGTGTTCACTGGAAGAAATTAAAAATATGGTATAATTTTCCAAAACGTTACCTTTCCCATATCATACATTGGTACCACAAGTGTATTCAGAGAAAAGAGCTTGTGTTAATCTGTAGTAGTATTCGTTTTATGGAAAGCGTTTTATGAAAGCGCATTTGTATGGTTACAAAAACGCACTTTAAATTATGGAAGTGTCTATTGCCACAGTACTGTGGCAATAGCAGAGCGAATCGCTATTTTCACCAAACCAATCAGAGGCCATCATACATTTTCGCATGTGGAGTGGGAGGGCTGAGTGGATTGCCGACATTACACCGTCGCCATGTTGATCGGAAGGACGTTCGTCAATTATGAAGCATTTAAGTGAATTTTCGGCTGCCGAAAATGTTCTATCTTATCGAGCGAGACAATATGGAATTATAGGACGAAGCATGAATTTGTGTAAATCGATGACACCTTCAAGTAAGTAATGTGATACTTTTAGTCAATTCTGTCTTATATTGTAGGCCTAGGCCCTATGTGTACACGATTTGACCATAATGTGTGGCTATGAACTGCTCTCGAGAACCCAATTCGCATTAGAATTGACTATGTTTATCCAAGGTCACAGTGCTGTGTCAATAAGATTTTTACTAACCCTCTACATGTACAAGTCCTTGCTGCCACAGTGCTGTGTCAATAAGGGTTCTGACTATTCCTCTACATGTACAAGTCCTTGCTGCCACAGTGCTGTGTCAATACTGTTTTTTACTACCCCTCTACATGTACAAATACTCACTGCCACAGTGCTGTGTCAATAAGGGTTTTTACTACCCCTCTACGTGTACAAGTCCTTATTGCCACAGTGCTGTATCAATAAGGGTTCCCACTACCACTCTACATGTACAAGTCCTTGCTGGCACAGTGCTGTGTCAATGATGTGCTATACTACCCCTCTCCATGTACAAGTCCTTACTGCCACAGTGCTGTGTCAATAAGGCTTATTACTACCCCACTACATGTACATGTCCTTAATGCCACAGTGATGTGTCAATAAGGGTTATTACTACCCCTCTACATGTACACGTCCTTGCCGCCACAGTGCTGTGTCAATAAGAGTTCCTACTACCTCTTTACATGTACAAGTCCCTGCTGCCACAGTGCTGTGTCAATGATGTTTTTTACTACCCCTCTACTTGTACAAGTCCCCACTGCCACAGTGTTGTGTCAAAAAGGGTTCTTACTACCACTCTCCATGTACAAATCCTCACTGCCACAGTGCTGTGTCAATAAGGGTTATTACTACCCCTCTACATGTACAAGTCCTTACTGTCACAGTGCTGTGTCAATAATGTTTTTACTACCCCTCTACATGTACAGGTCCTTACTGCCACAGTGATGTGTCAATAAGAGTTCTTACTACCCTCTACATGTACAAGTGCTTACTGCCACAGTGCTGTGTCAATAAGGGTTCTTACTACCCTCTACATGTACAAGTCCTTACTGTCACAGTGCTGTGTCAATAAGGGTTCTTACTACCCCTCTACATGTACAAGTCCCTACTGTCACAGTGCTGTGTCAATAATGTTTTTACTACCCCTCTACATGTACAAGTCCTTACTGCCACAGTGATGTGTCAATAAGAGTTCATACTACCCATCTACATGTACAAGTCCTTACTGCCACAGTGCTGTGTCAATAAGGGTTATTACTACCCTCTACATGTACAAGTCCTTGCTGGCACAGTGTTGTGTCAATAATGTGTTATACTACCCCTCTACATGTACGAGTCCTTACTGCCACAGTGCTGTGTCAATAACAGTTCTTACTACCCATCTACATGTACAAGACATTACTGTCACAGTGCTGTGTCAATAAGGGTTATTTCTACCCTCTACATGTACAAGTCCTTGCTGGCACAGTGCTGTGTCAATAATGTGTTATACTACCCCTCTACATGTACAAGTCCTTACTGCCACGGTGCTGTGTCAATAAGAGTTCTTACTACCCATCTACATGTACAAGTCCTTACTGCCACAGTGCTGTGTCAATAAGGGTTCCTACTACCCCTCTACATGTACAAGTCCTTACAGCCACAGTGCTGTGTCCATAAGGGTTCCTACTACCCCTCTACATGTCCAGGTCCTTACCGCCACAGTGATGTGTGAATAAGAGTTCTTACTACCACTCTACATGTACAAGTCCTTACTGCGACAGTGCTGTGTCAATAAGGGTTCTTACTACCCTCTACATGTACAAGTGCTGACTGCCACAGTACTGTGTCAATAAGGGTTCTTACTACCCTCTACATGTACAAGTGCTTACTGCCACAGTACTGTGTCAATAAGGGTTCTTACTACCCTCTACATGTACAAGTGCTTACTGCCACAGTACTGTGTCAATAAGGGTTCTTACTACCCTCTACATGTACAAGTGCTTACTGCCACAGTACTGTGTCAATAAGGGTTTTTACTACCCTCTACATGTACAAGTCCCTCTAAACGTACAAGTCTTACTGTCACACTGCTGTGTCAATAAAAATTACTACCTACTTTTTATCTGGTCCACATACTAAAAAGACACTTGTTTAAGGGGTGGCGCCATAGGAATGTACATACATTTGTGTTTTATGATCCGTTAGTCTAAAGTATTATGCTTTTTTTTCAGGTTGTGTTTGCTCAGTATGATTTCGTCCTGATGCCAGTGTGATGTGGCATCAGCGACAAAGATATTATGAAGCACGTTCCAATGGGTAGAAATTGTGTGCTACTGGTGGCTGACATAGCACGATAGGAGTCATTGATTCCATGAGAGGGGAGTATGAAAAAGAAATAGAAATTGTTATTAAACGATGGAGGTGTGTAACATAAATGCGAGGTTGTGAATGCAAATGCATATAGGTTATATATTTGTATATTCTGTATTCATTTTAGCTAAACAATTAAATGTCATCGTGTTATTTACTAGCGTTACTTTTACATTCCTATGTATATTTAGATACCTAAGTATATTGCGATTTCAATAGCCGAGATTGTTTTTCGACTATTCAAAGGTCTGGATCTGGTTGAACAAATCAATCAATGGTAGAATTATCACAATTTGAACACAATATGTGGTTATGTTTTAGGCAGTGTGAAAAGGCAAGACCAGAGACCAAGTCATATAAATGGAGCACAAAAACTCTTACCAGCTGTCCAAAAGACGACAGTTCAAGCTGTGGTGTTTTTTGTTTTGATGGTATGACATTTTTCCAGGTTATAGTATTGGAAATTAAATGTACAGTCATAACTATGCCATCAAATTATATGCTGCTAGATGTTCAATACACGATGTTGAATTACAAATACATGTCTTTTGAAAATAAAATTACTATTTAATATACATATACTTATGGGATATTTGTTCATAAATACATTTTGCGAATGCTGAAATGCTCACCAGCCAGTTGAGGCTAGGATCACTGGGCCAAACAAATGTACAATTTCATAGGTGTAAAGTGTTTGACGATTAGGCAGCAGACACAATGGTGAATTTTAAATAAATATATTTTTAGCCCGCCCTTTTTTTAAGTGGACTTTTGCAATTGAAGTTCGGCGTCATTGTCAGGAGCGGCGTCGACAACGGCGGTAACATTTCCTTAGCAAGATTTTCATGTAGGCCTATCCTGATCAAATTTGTTCTACATGTTGCTAATAACCAGTTCACTGACAAGCTGTTCAGAAATGGTTGAACAAAATAAAAATGGCTGATTTATCGCACAAAATGGCATATTTTTGCTTATTTGTAGACACAATATTGCAATTTTTTTTTTATTTTTTTTTTAATTTTCACTAATATTTAAATATGTGCAATTTTGCTTCTATGTCCTTTCAGAATGCTGAAATGATCACCAGACACTTCAGACTATGATCGTTGGGGCAGCTCAATTTAACGGCGTAGGCATAGTGTCTTAACAACTAATGAATAAATCGATTTTTTATTGAAACTGTGTTTTTTCTTTTTAATAATATTAATCAATGTTGCTACGACTTGAAGTTGGGACATGGTAGGGCACAGCACTGTGATAACAAGGAATTCAAACTGTAAAGACGACTGTCAGTGTACAGGTGTAGTAAGATACATTATCGACATTATACAACATGGTGCTATAGAGGGGTAGTGAAATTTTTTTACTGACACTGTACTGTGATAGCATAGAACGTCTGGGCGTAAAGGGGTAGTAAGAAAAGTTATTGACATGACAGTGGCATAGAGGATTGGTGAGTGTAAATAGACCATACGGAACGTTATTGACACACCACTATGGCAACAAAGGCTTGGGGGTGTAGAGAGACATGAATGAACCATATTGACACATAACTGTGGCAGTGAGGACTTGTAAATGTAGACATGTATAAACGTCATTGTCATGGCATTGTGGCAGCAAGTATTTAAAAGAAGAGATTAAGAAACCTTATTGACATCGTACTGTTATAGCAAATATGTATGGGTATAGAGGGGCATTAGAAAACGTTATTGAACCGCCCAATTGTAACAAGGACTTGTAAGTGTATAGATGGTAAGAAGCCGACGTAGGCCTGTTTAAACAGCATTGTGGTAGAAAGGACTCTTAAGTGTCGACGGTAATGTGGTAGCAAGGACTTGTGGGTATGAACAGATGAATAGTCTTATTGACAAAACACAGTGGTAGTAATGACTTGTAAGTGTAACGAAAGTAACAAAAACATCATTGACACCGTATTGTGATAGGAAGGTGAACAGAGAGAAGGTTTGGCGAAAGAGGAAAACGTTTGGGGAAACTTGGTGAATGTTTGGTGAAGATTTTAGGAATTTCGCAATTTTGTCAATATCGCCAAATAGTTTCCAGCCCGGTGGGGTCCCCCTTATTTGTCATCAACCACTGTCACATCATGCAAATTTTTTCCACCTACAAGCAGTTGGTGACAATTGTTTTGCCAAATCTTCGACGATTTTTTTGTAGCCATATACTCGCCAATTTCTTGGTAGCAGTGACTTGTAGACCTGTGTAGATGAGCACTAAGACACTTTTTTGAAACGAACTGTGTCAGCAATGATTTGCGATTGCATAGGGACAGTAATCAACCTTATTGACACATGACTGTGGTAGCAATGACTTAGTGTAGATGAGCAGAAAAAAATTAATTGACACTGTGGCACCAGTGACTTCTAAGTACATAGATACAGTAATAAACGTCATTGACACATGAATGTAGATGTACACTTGACTTGCAGATGTAGGCTTATATGAGCAGTCAGAAACCATATTAAAACAACACTGTGGCAGCAAATATTTGAGAGGGTATAGGGGCAATAAAAACAATTGCAACGGCACTGTGGTAGCAAGGACTTCTAGGTGAAGACAAAGTAGGATACCGTATTCACATAGCACTCTAGCAGCAAAGATTTTCATATGTAGTAGTAGTAGTAAATCGTTGCTTTACGTCACTTTTCGGCACAAAAGGTCTTTTAAGTGACATTATAATACGATAAAAACGTTGTAGTCAATTGATGAGATGAATGATGTACAGATGATGATGTGAGGGTGGGGGTGATAGGGCATGGTGGGTTATTGAGAGCGTTTTCCTTCGCTCGCCCGATAAGGGGTTCTGGGCATGTCTAGGGGATATACCCCCTGACATGCCCAGACGGCCTGAGACTTGAGTTTCGCTGTACAATTTAATGATGAAACTCTGTGGCATTTCGCGCAGCTCCGCTATCCTCGGGTCGGATAGTCCCCAGAGTAACAATAGGAAGGATCACCCCCTCTGGGTAACTCCATTCATCCCACGTGAGAGACCTAATTTCAAACACGCTATTGCCGGTTATTTAAGGCTACCACGGCCTACATCAGCGCCAGCACTGGTGCGGGTGCTGCATTGGCTCCGCTGTTGAGCGGAGGAACCAGGGTACGCCACTGGCAATCCGCCCGAAGATTTTAACCAGATACGAGGAGGCTAGTGCTTCCGTACAATGCCGTAACAGCATCCAACAGACGAAACAGATCCCTAATGACCCTCCCCGGATGGGGGCGAAAATGTATTGAGACAGTAAGAAACTTCATTGACAGAGCACTGTGTTAGCGAGGACTTGTATGTGTAGACGGTATCACTGTGGTATGAAATACTTTAAAGTGTAGAAAATGAGTGGTAAAAAAAGTACTTTTAGGTGGCGATGGGCGCTAAGAAACCTTTTTGACACAGCACGTGGTAGCAAGGATTGTATCATGTGTATATTGGGAAGGAACGTTATTGCCACAGCGCTGTGGTAGCAAGAACTTCCATGTAGACTATAGAGAAAGAGAAGATACTTTATTGAAACAGAGCTGTGGCAGCAAAGATTTTTAAGTGTATATTTGGAAGGAACGTTATCACCACAGCACTGTGGTAGCAAGGACTTCTATGTGTAGAAAAAGAGTAAGATACCTTATTGCCACAGCACTGTGGTAGCAATGACTTAGATGTGTAGAAAAAAGAGTAAGATACTTTATTGACACAGCACTATGACAGCACAGATTTAAAGTGTATGGAGACCGTAAGAAACGTTATTTCCACATCACTGTGGTAGCAAGGACTTCTATGTGTAGAGAAAGAGTAAGATACCTTATTGCCACAGCACTGTGGCAGCACAGATTTCAAGTGTATAGAGACAGTAAGAAACGTTATTGCCACAGCACTGTGGTGGCAAGGACGTATATGTGTAAAAAAAAAGAGTAAGATACCTTATTGACACAGCACTGTGGCAGCAAAAATTTTAAGTGTATAGCCACAGTAAGAAACTTTATTGCCACAGCACTGTGGTAGCCATGACTTTTACGTGTAAGAAAGAGAAAGAGTAAGATACGTTATTGACAGAGCACTGTGGCAGCAACGATTTAAAGTGTATAGATACTGTAAGAAACGTTATTGCCACAGCACTGTGGTAGCAAGGACTTATATGCGTAGAGAAAGAGTAAGATACCTTATTGACACAGTACACTCTGGTAGCAATGACCTATATATTTAGACAAAAAGTAAGACACGTTATTGACACAGCACTGTGGCGAACATTATTAACAGTTACACAAAACTGCTGCGGTGAGGATAATTAGCAACAGCGAAAAGCTTATAGACACATCAATTGAGTAGCAAGGAACAGCAAACCCTTATTAACACAATCCTGTGGCAGCAATTCCTTGCACATGTACACGGACTGTAAGATACCTTATTGTTACAGTGATGTGGTAGCATGATCTCATCCGCTTAGATCTTTGGGCAGAAATGAATCTTATTGACACAGTGCTGTGGTAATAAAATTATTTGCTGTGATTGACCAGTATTGTTGTTACACTGATGCTGATTGGTTTGGTGGTAATAGCATTTCCAAAGTTGCTGCCACAGTCTGAAATCCTGAGTTCTGATTGGTTTGGTGAAAATAGCCAATTGGTCCTTTAGTACCACAGTACTGTGGCACTAGCCATTGCTTTGAATTACTGCACCTATTCTGCTATTACCAACATTATTTTGTGGACATTCTCCACGATGAATTTGGTTCTGCAAATAAACAGCAGGCACAGCTCAGGTCATAGATATAATGTGTAAAGAATTTATATTGTGCAATATTAATTTACTCAGATATCATAACACAAACTGTTTTCGTAGGGTTACACGAGTTTTAAATTTTCAAAAACTATGAATTAAAAAAATTCAAATTTACAAAAGCAAAAAAACTGTTGACTATTGATTAGGTGCAGATGTCGCGCTTCAGAATGCGTAATATAAAGGCGCTGTTTATTTGTAATATTGAGAAGATGAACTTTTTCAAAATAAGGTCCAAATGCATCACTTTCGTGGGAATCGACCATATATGGAGGCCGGGGAACAGTGGGATAAAGGTATCGGGAAAAGGTGCAAAACAAATCAGGTGTGAAATAAGGGAATTGAAGTAGATAAAGTACGAACCTATGACAGTAAGTTACGAATGTACGAAAGTATATAATATATATATAATTATGTGCCCGTGGAACACCGGTGGGGCCTATACTGGTGAACATAAAGAAGTGAGAACAAGAAAAGTGTGAGATAATAAAAGTGCAAAACAGCAGAAGTGAGGAAAAAAGGGAAACAACGAAAATGTAAAAATATAAAACAAGGAATATGCGAAGCAGTTAGCATCGGTGAAAGTTTGAAATATCGATAGTTTGAAATAACAAAAGTGAGAAACCCTCCAATACCCCCCCCCCCCCTTTCCCCTTATATGAATAATCAAATTAAACCTCCCATTCCAAATAAATGTATCGCCTATCAGTTGATACTTGCCTGGGAAAGCTTTCCTCCTGTACTCTCGGTCTTTTTAGTTAGGTTGTCCTACAGCTGTTTTCCCACCCCGATGCATTTATAAAGCCCTCATAGCTAAATTAACTTGATAACAAATATTCTGTGAAACGCAGTGACGTCACTCGGTGAAAATAAGGTTATATAATGCTAGGTTTACACTAGGTTCCCGGCGGTCACGTTTCAGGCCACCGTGGAGAAAACGGGATGGACGTTGAGCAACGCAGGGCGACGGGATGGACAAACTTGGAAGGCCGTGATTGCCGTGACTGCCGTAACAGATTTTAAAACTGTCAAAAAATTTGCCACGGCAGTCACGGTACGGATAAGAAACCTAGCAGGCCGTAGTAAAACGGAGTGAACCCAACAAAACCTGACAGTGCGTAATAAGCCGTAGTGGAACTTTGAGAAGGTCTGTAGTGGGACTGGAAGCATGTTTCTGGACTTTTCGGTGATTTTGATAGCTGCCATTTTGAAAATCGTGCTCTGGTCATTTATTCTGTATTGATTAAATGTTAACAGCCTGATTCTGACTCGTGAAAGGTCCCTGAACAACATGATACCACTCAATGAGAGTCCTGGAGATATTTTGAATCACGAATCATAACTTCAAAAGTGCATAGAGTTAAAATATGTAATTTTTTTGGACGCCATCTTGAATTACACAGAAAACTATTGTAATTTAGCAATTGAAAATAGTTTCAGCAGATTCCTTTACCTCTTAAATGTAGGATTAGCCTCCAAAATTTTCTTTTAAATTGATTAAGAGGCACGATATGTTTAAACGCGCTCCAAAGCTGTCCGGTGTCCACGTTTCATCCACAGAGTCTTGGGTGAACGTGAAAGACGTATCAGTCCTTGATTAGAACATGAAAACGTGAGGAACCCCATCAGACCGAGACGGCCCGCGAGGCAACGTACTGGCATCCTTAATAGATCAGGGGCCGAACGGGCCGAACCATACCGCGCCTTTGAGCCTCCGGGAGTCGACCATCTGCGACCCGTCACGGCCCATCCCGCATACTGTGAGAGACCGTTAGAGAACGTAGCAAGACCTAACAAAAATTAAAAGAGGGCTAAAATCCCACGGTGCACTACGTTTCGGGCAAACGTGGCCGCCGTAGCCGCCGGGAACATAATGTAAACCTAGCATAACATTTTAGTTGTTTTGTAAGGTAAATCACCGTATAGCTTAGGCCTACCTAGGAAGTGAGACGAATGACTAAACTAAATTTATAAACGGCTGGACCCGTACCTGTTACATTTATGTCGCATATTATTAAAAAAACACGTGTTTTTTCTGCACTGCGCACGCATCGGATTGTTGCCGATATCCGAAAAAAGCAAGTTTATTTGAGGCGATAAAAAAATAGTTTTCCACTTAAGTTTTATTGGCGTCACGTTTTCTCGTGGGCGCAAAAACTGGTGGTCAATTTTTTTTTGAATTTTCAAAATGACATTCCCACCAATTAAGTGGAGATGTGCAATTGACTTTTTTAGGATGCTACCGTAATTCCAAATGGCCGCCAGAGGTCAACTCCAAAGTTTTTTGTGGGCGCGAAAATTCTAAAACTTAGAAATTGCGGGCGAAAAAATAATTGTTTTAGAATTTTAACATCGCATTCCTAGCAACATGGGGATGTCCAGGTGATGTTTTTTAAAGATGCTACCAAAATTCAAAATGGCCACTAGAGGTCAAATCAATTTTTTTGTGGGGGCAAAAACTTTAAAACTTAGTCAGAAAATTATTCAAATTTTTCAATCACATTTCCCACGATATTTAGCTGTGCAGGTATTTTTTAAAAGATTTTGCTGAAATTCAAAATGGCCGTCACGGATCTAGGGGAGATCCAGGAGGATTTGGACACAAGGTGCATTTGGACAGTAGGTCTAGCCCTATAAATAGATGACGTCACTACTGAGTCACCACTCACCACCCTCAGGGAATGCCTTTATGGAAGCCCTCAATCAGGACCAGCTCAGTGGGCACCATTTGTCAATTTTATTTTATTTTGCGAAGTCGAAGTAACTTTTCAGATGTAAGTGCAATGTATTTTTATTCTTTAATGACTAGTCTTGGATTTCACCTTAAATATTTCAATACTAGGGCTGACTTTTATGGCAAATGTAGCTTTTGTTCGAGAATTAGGCTATTTATAGATTTTCATGCTGTTGGGTGCATTTGGACAGAAAATTCAGGGAGGATTTGGATACTTTTCAGAGAGGAATTGGACATTTGGGGAGGATTTGGACATTGTTCATATCCTCCCCAAATCGCTTGTCCAAATCCTCCCAAGAGCATTGGACAAATTTGATTTTTTTTTCTAAATCCATGTGATTCTTCTGCATAGAATATTAAAAACACATATGGCTGTCCATAGGCATAGTGAGTCTCTTTCTTTGGGCAAAAGATGAGCTTTATCACTTGAACATAGTAGGCGAAAAATGAAAAAAATAAACTGGCATTGTCCAAATCCTCCTGTGTCTCTCCTACTTCAATTTTTTTGCGGGCGCAAAAACTAAACAAATTGACGTCGCAAATTTTTTAAAGTTTTACAATCACATTCCCCACGATATGGAGATGTGCAGCTGATTTTTTAAAGGTTTTAATGAAATTCAAAATGGCTGTCATGGATAAACTTCATAATTTTTGTGGTCGCAAAAACTCAAAAATTGAAGTCAGAAATAATTTACATATTACAATCACATTACCCACTATCTGAAAATGTGCAGGTGATTCTACTGAAATTTAAAATGGTCACCACAAGTCGACTTTTTTTAATATTTGTGACCGCAAAAACACTAACGTGATTTATGGCGGGGGTGATATAGGACTTCAGGCATCTTGTTAAAATAGGTCAAAAGTTTTTTATTTGGTTGCCCTCGTTATCTTTTCAAAAAATAGGTTCAATGTTTTTTTTCCGCCCTGCCTCATTAGATTTTGGATTTGTTCTGATCGAAAACAGAGAAATAAATAATAGTGGCCTAAAGGGGCTCTGATTTCACAAGCAAGATTGGGCACGCTGTGGAGTGTTTGACCCGGTACTATATAGGCCTAAATAAATATATAATAAATATATATAATAAATAATCTGAAATC
Organism: Flabesymbios commensalis; assembly: GCA_964017125.1. NCBI lineage: Eukaryota > Metazoa > Annelida > Polychaeta > Terebellida > Flabelligeridae > Flabesymbios > Flabesymbios commensalis. Next base: position 67,995,942 of record OZ024911.1, on the reverse strand, counting down.
ACAAAGTGCAGGTAAAGTTAGGGCTGTGCAGCGCTTGATTCATGAAATACAACTTATTTTATAGCAAATATCATGTAGATATTTTGAATTAATCTTCTGTGTTAACACTGTATCGGTACGTTTTATATAGTCCGTAATAACAGACTCTGTGTTCCATACAGAGTCTGTAATCATTGCCATTCGTAAAGTTGTGCCCCAAAAATACGGTGCGCATCCGATTGATTGCGCATCAAATATAAACGTTCCAGGCTGATGACTGTCCTATATTTAAACTCATAATAACAGCTTTACATCTTATTTGAAAAATGCCTTGACGATGTCATTTAAGTCTCCTTCTTTATATGTGTAAATTGTCTTTGAATAGGGTAGCCCCCACATTTTTAAACAAAATTGGCCGAATCAGTGTTTATCTTCAAGTACACATGTACCGGTGAAAATCGCTGGTCACCCGTATTCCGTTGTGCATAGGGGCCGGTACACGCCAAGATACGATTACCCTTATTATTCTCACCTAAGCATTACAAGAAAAATCAGTCTCATTCTGGTAAGTCGATCAGCGAAAATTATCGGAAATGGGTTATTTTTCAGCATGATGGGTGGTCGCTATAATTTTAGGATAATATTGTAAAATTCTTAGTAATATACCGAAACACTGTTGTTTGTGGATTTCAACGTGAATAATTACATTCTATTAGTACGCTATAATTATATGTTTCGACATACATTATATTATACATTATATTAGCATGACATACAGTACAGTGAAAGTCAGTGTGTAGCCTCGTACGATGCTACTCAAAATCAATATTTAAAATGTAATTGTACACATTAGCTCAACTGTTAAACATTGTCCTCTAATTATCCTTAAATACCATTGACCACTGCTCTTAGCTGATTTATTAGCATTTGTAGCGTTTTAGCGGCACAAATTTGGAGAAAAAATTGTATTTATTATATGCATTTAACAGCAATACAATCATGGCAGAAATTCATATTGAAGAACTTTGGCAAAAAGCATCGAGACGTAAGGTGAATACGTTTCATATTTATACCCTTTCAGAAGTAGGCCTATTTTTGAATTGGACTGGATAAACGAAACTGGTAGACATGGACGACCGCGCACACATTTTAAATCCCGGAGATTATGTACATCATTATTATAATAAAAATAAACTGTGTATTATTTTGTTTTGTTTTTCTTATGATGAAACTAAAAAAAACATATTGAGAGCTGATATCTGAGAATTAAAGACTGCGTTATCGGCATTTCAAAGATTATATATATCAGCAAACAAGACAAAAGAGACACCCTATGCTTCGGGTACTTCACATTTGTACACGGTTGTGTATGCAGGTAAGCAATGTGAACAAGCTTGAAATGAACAGCTTATTCTATTGATCATCCACCGCGTTGATTCGTGTTTACGACATTATCATGTAACCTTGACCCATCAATCAATTGGACCTACCAAATTCAGGAAATTGTGACAGAAACCTCAATTCATGTTCGATATTATCGATTACAATAATTCTGAAGTATTAATATTGCTACAAGTTATATCAAGGAAACAGTAAATGTACTGAGATTATAGGTAAGTGTGTTATAGTTCATACGCTGCTCCCGAAAAAAACACAACATAAGCTAATGGATCAAGTTCTGACGCTAAACGATCAGTGAAGCGTCATTTCGGACTAGTTTTATATAATATATGTACATGTGTTTATGTTTAGTTGGCAGGTGTGCAGATAACACATGTTTTCCGGTTGCACCAATGACAGCAAACTCACACTCAGTCATGGTTGAATGTTTTGGGTGGATGGGTTTAGTGGTTGGATTACACGATGATGGGTGAACCAACGGGTGTTGGTTGAAGGGTTGGTTAACACGACTGGTTTGTATGTGGGGACAATGGAGGGACACATATCTTTCATATCTTACAATATCATAATTTTTCGTTGCATCTTATCAATACGTTTTTACATTTTATTCAGACTTCGTTACATTTTATCAAGACTTTGTTACAAAGATCATCAAGATTTTGCTCTCGCTTAAAATTACAGAACATACAGTGCGTGATATTAGTATAAATATTAGCAAATAAGACACTCTGGAAGGCAAAGAACGCTATAAAATAAATACAAACTTGTATAGCCTGCTTTTATATAATCTAATAGGGGACTATGTATCGATCATCAATGCCCACAAAATAGAAAATTTCCAGATGGCAGCCATGTTGAATACTTAATTAAAGGTTATGTCATTGGCTGGCAATACGTTCAAGAAAAGTTACTGGTCTGAACGTATCCATATATCATAGTTGTCAAAAATAGTGGGTTACCCAGCAAACACAAAACATTTGTATAACACTTATACAATATTGGACCAACGTCGAAGACGTTGGGCCGACGTGGTATAATAAATGTTATACAAATATCTTGTGTTTACGGGTAAGGCCCCTATAAGGCATACTACTCTAAAAATACCCCAAATTGCTCCCTGAAATTAAGGGCGGGAAAGAATAACCCTTCTAGTTCGGAAAGTGCGTTCAGATGTCAATAAGCCAACGATTATAAATTATTATGCCTCTAACTGGTCCAGTATTTAAAAAAGATATTATTTTTTCATTTATTTAAAGCTAGCGTCACCAATGCCAGTTTGAAATGAACAATACATGTGAAAGAGTGATCAGGTGATGCAGCGCTTAAAGAGTTAATCTACCTGAGTTTTATATTTTTGATAGGTAGATATGTATCATCGGCTCTGGTTTTCAATCATCGCTAGCCTATTCATCACGACATGAACCGTTATAATCCTCTCTTTCGCTATTATTTTTATGTCGGAATAACGACTTGTCTGAGAAAACGACCCGGTAGCGGATGCGAAATTTCAGCTGAATCCCACTAAAAATGCCGTTTTAAGTATTTTCTTGTCAATTTTTATTTGCTACACCTTTCTATTGCACTTAGTTTTGACTGACCTTTGGGGTTACTTCAAGTTATCTTTGGTAGTGGGGGACTTCGTTCGCGTTATCCCCTGTTAAACAGTTAAAATATAAAACACATTCATTTTTTTGTGGAATATTTAGAACTCGAGATTAAATCTGATTTCATTTATTTGTTATTTAATGGTGGATATAAACTTATACCTTTTCACATGTCCTGGGGTATATCAGATAAATTATTATCATCAGGCATATTGTTGCTGTTATGAGACACTCACTCCTGCGCGTTCCATGCGATATATATGCAGATATATGCATGCCATAGGTTCCTGGGGGATTAAGAGAAACTTTATATTGACTTAGCTGTTTATTCGATATGATTGATTTTGATTTTGCAAACAGATTTATGTCGATTAATTTTTTTCATATTAGAGTTAAATTACTATACAAGCATTCTGTCTAATCTCATTTATTTTCTATATTTTTACTTCAATGATGTTCATTGAATTATTAGCGTTATTGACATTTTATAATACAGTCTCGGTGGTGCATGTGAGGGCATACTGCTATTTTAATAATTGTGAAGTCACTGTCCCAAGATTTTCAAAGTTCAATGATTATGCTGTGGTCAGAGACAGGCTTGGGGCGAGTACTGGACAAAAGTACTTTACAAAATGACGAGTACAAGTACAAGTACTGGATTTTCAAAAGTACTTGAGTACAAGTACTTTGGAAAGTACTTCAGTACAAGTACCGAGTACTTTTGTTGTAAACTCTAATTAATTACATAAAATTTTTTAAATAAATAATTGATTATAATATATGTTACTTCATGTTGATATATGTGACCATATCCGGCGAAATAAGTTTTAAGTCGCACTTTGGCAAATGATTATAAAGAACATATTTTTTCTATTTAGTTTATTTTAATACAATTGTGTGGTATTTTCCAAAAGTGCACAAATTTCCTTTTTGAACTTCAAAGCCATTCTCTCGAAAAAAACCACAATATTTTCGGAGTTAAACACTTGTGAGTTGTGTGATATACCATTTTAAATGTGATTTTGTGTAGATGCGGGATACCTAATAACTCCAATATTTAAATATGCGACTGACGACTCATTTTGTCAGGTCGGGACGGGTCACATATAGATATATATGAGTGGTGAAAATAATATTTTATGGGATGGGCCTATTATTTGTATTGCCTGATGCCATGTCCCAGCCAATAGTATGATATTGCATTTTCCAATCAGTGTACAGCGTATTGTATGCTACATGTAGGCTTACTATTTGGCGAATCATAATAAATAAATAAGCACATGCTAGTATACAAATTGTCTGTGTTTAAAGCTGTACGTTGGAAAACACGCTAGTGCAGAAACTTTCAGTAGTCATAATGATGGTAAAATTTTAGGCCAGTGCCGCCAAAATTTGGCCGCCACTGTAATACACCTTTAAAAAAATGAAATGAATCGGGCTTTAGGCCACCTTTGTGCACATATAGGCTAAACTGGGCCAGGAGAACCTCCTGAGGATGGTGAGATGATTGAGATGACACTGTCCTCCAGACACAGGATTCGAAATTCGAACCCTGGCGGTCTGAGGCCGAGCACGCTACCTCTCGGTCACGGAGGCTCCCCACAATACTGACTTTCACACGTGGATGGGGAAGAAACATTTTTGTTTCTTTGAAACCGCCGAGACCTTTAAATGAGCCTGAACACACATCGTGTCATGTAAGAGATCAAGGCTATTAAAGGTATACGGATCACAATTCTGCCCTGAAAGTCCAAAAGGCAGTATCTGCCCACTTGTAAAGTAAACAGAACTGCCTTTTGGCTTTGCACGGCAGAATGGCTTTGCGATAACAGGCACACTTTAGTTGCTGGTGACTGTGATATCAAATCAAATGTATTGCCATAATACATGTATATCCGTACAAGATTAAGCCCGGGCATACGCTGATAAATTAGCCTATTATTAGTTTAATAATATATTTGTATGGAATTTATAGGACGAGCACCTCAGTGTTGTATCTATTTTTATACTCGGTCCATCATCACATTTCGCGAACGGAAAGGGTTATAGAAAGCCGCCGTAGGCCTACAATTGACTCATTATGTAACCTCACACCTTTAACCCTTACGCGACATTAACGTGTTCAATTATATTTTTCTCTAATTTGTAGCTATAATTGCTGACTCAATTTTTAGCTTCAAATGACAAACTACATAATCACGTTATTAAAAAATAGACAAATCATAAAAATACATTTTTTGACTTACCTGCTGCTTACTGGTGCTTACCTGACGCAATGTATATATATGGTACATTTTAGGGTAGTTTAGTTCGCTAGACACCTGACGTCTTGTAAACTTGTGCATAATTTCGTCTACTTTTATTTTTCTTGTTTTGAGTATGTACAGCGATCCGATTTTTTTTGGATGAACCGCTTTATAAATGATTTATAATAATGATATACACAAAATTGTGGTGTCCCGCTGCGGCAGTTAAAGGTGATGTTTGCCGTCTAATTACTTTGGTCATCTTTGTTTGAACAGTACTGTTACATCCTACGTACTTGCTGGTTAATTCTTGACCCCAATGTCGTGCACTGTGCATTGTGTCGTGCACTGTGCATTGTGAGGTCTCTGTAGATAAGACGTCGCGTTGTTTTCTTTACCGAGTCTCAACTGCATTATAAAGATAACAGTTATAAACTACTTGTTCACTCAAGTGATATAATTTGTCCGGTGCTGGGGAAATGTCGGCTAAGTGTCTACGCAATTGGGCAAATATCGATCGATCGTCCCAACAAAAACGAGATTTAATTGAGACTATAGTAAGCTTGGTACATAGTTTTCAACGTTGGCCCAACATTATACCACCATTGTTTCAATGCCTTATGTTTTTTTGGGCTTAGCTGCGAAGAACGAGGTGTTGTAAGTGTGATTCTTAAATCACGCCCCCCCCCCCCCTTCGATGATTACTAGTCCTACTGTATAATATAGTCACTTGTAAACGTTATATATCAACATATATCAACATATATTCCTGTTTTCCAAAGACACGTCTCTTGTCTTTTTTTAAGAATAGTTATTTAATTATCTTGTGTTCTACACGAGGATACTAGTATATACAAGGCAGAACAAGCATTATTAGCAGCATGATATTGTAACAAAAGTGCACTTTTGATAAAAGTTGATGTATGTAATTGGACTAGTTTTGAAATAATTTCAAAGTATTTATTAAATCATTTTTCAATATAATAGCTAAACGGATGGTAAAAGAATCATTAACTGAATGTTCCATATCCTGCAATAATGATTTAGGATTTGTCTGTGAGCTATTTTTAATCAATTTAAGATGACTAGTACTCGCAAAGTCCTCGTAAGTACTCGTTAAAAGTACTTTTATTTTTAAAAGTACTTGAGTACGAGTACAAGTACTTTTTAAAAGTACGAGTACTGAGTACTGACGAGTACTGCAAAATCGGTACTCGAGTACCAAAGTACCGAGTACTTTGGCCCCAAGCCTGGTCAGAGAGTCACTCACATAGCTGATTATTGACTGAACTATTCAATCTCGGAATGAGACGATGAGACCGGTACATTTTTTGAATAAAGTGAAGCTAACACCCCTTTTTTCAGCCAAAATGTGCCTTACGCCCCCTCCTCTTGCACATTCTGGATCCGCCACTGCTCAGCTATTGAAAGTGCAGCCGCCGATCCTCCCCTCACGGGCAGATAAAACATTCCTCGGCTAGACTGTGCAGATGAAACAATATCCCTTTTTTTCTAGGTCAGAGACACATACTCCTTGCTTAATTGATTAATGCGCTGATACAGTTCAATTTCAGGGTGAATTCACTACATGCAGTTACTGGAAAAAGATGAACTTACCTTTCAGCTTAAGGTTTAGGATCGTCCCAGAACACGGCCCAGAAATCCTGCAGCAGTAACACGGACCCCGTGCATGTGCTGCATTCGACATAATGGCATAATGGTTCTGATTCTATTCATGAAACACAAAATGGAACAGAAGCTTGGTAACTTGCACAGACGGATCTGATCCTATTTTACCCATGTATATTGTTTAACAAATATAATATGGTGTGTATAACGCATAATAAGTGCATTTTCCTTTATATTAGTTAAATTCTAAGATGCAATTGCTACTACGTACAGCTTTGAAATAAATGTTAGTCAGTTGACACAACCTATCGTTACTCAGAGCGTGGTTTCATGTACATGTTGGTATGGTGGTCTGGGTAAAATACCACCATGCCCAAACTATATTTTCAGAGTCCTGCTCGGTCAGCATGGACGGATAAAGCAATTTAACACCAGGATGATTCTTTCTTTATTCACGATGTTCCAGATAATGTCAGATGCGCCACACATATACTATACGATAATACTTAATTTTAATATAACTATCTATTTAAAAAAGTATAGTAATTTTGAACGTTTGTGATTATTTGCAGCAGCCCGCCAATCACCTTAGTGAAATAACATAGATATGTAAGATTTTATCTTACAAATACATTCCTGGCAAACACCAGAAAAATTACAAATTAATAATTCTATCAATTATTCAAATGCGATCATTTGAAGAGGTAATCAACGTGATTCACATCCTCATATATTTAATTCGAGAGCTAATTTGCTGTAATATTTGACATGCAGCAATATAATGTCAAACTTGGTGTTAAATTTTAATTGGGTTGAAATGTAAAAGACTATACTAGATTACTAATTGATACTGAAATGAGATGTAAGAATATTTGCAAAATATATTAACCTCTTGAAAGAGCCGAAATATTTCTGGAATGTACATTAAACTTTATATGATACAGGGTAATCATAATTAAAGCTTGATTGACTTCCCATTTGGCCTTTCTGTGACCTCTATGCCCTCTATTGTTTTTCTATCGGCATATTTTTTTCATTTATGCAATTCTTTGAACAATTTTATATGTATTGCTCCAAAAAGTACACCATATTTTGTATTTATCTCGCCAATAGCTCGGACGCGTTTGAAGATGGTCACGTGGGCCAAAATATCGGCAACAATTTTATGACATGCAAAATATCTGGAAAATCATGCAGATAGCGAAACCCGTTTCAGGGAGAAATATATTCCCTGAAAAATGTTCAAATAAAAAATGTCTGACTTGCAGCACCTATTGACTTGAATATGTGTGATACCGGAAAACTGTGTCGGATAACTAGACCATCGCTATAACTTAATTGTGGGATATGCCCAGAACAATTTCAACTCATTGATTCAAACTTTGAGCCATTATTTATTTTGACATCTATTTAAAGACGTCCATAGACGTACTTAAGTATATGTATGTATACTAAATGTCTATAAACTATATGTTAAAGTTAGTAGTACACACGCACACACACGTGTATAGGCCCACTCGTCCAAATACATAGGTTGCTGTATGTGGCAATATTTTTCATATATATATTTAATCAATATTCGTCTGATGTAGCGGTACAGCGAATGACTGCATTTAGTATTCTGTATCATGTCTTTTTATGACCTTAATTTAACCGTTTTTTTACTTCATTACTTCATGAACTGATTTGTGATTATCTATTTCTTAGTAAAAATAATCAAGGGGACAGTGGGGCAGTTTCTGCGAACATGTTTAATTTGATGCATTAAATATCTTCATTTTTTAAATTAAAGGGGCTGGCCCACACTAAAATCATCAAAAAATCGGTGATTTTATTTTGGCTTTTTAATATGACCATATGATGTAAGCATGTCCATAGACTAGAACTGCAAAAGTAAAGTTTTTCTGCTGCGGTTTCACCAGTTAGGCTAGATATAGAGACGATTTTCCCGTATTTCTTCTTTTTGACATGGTTGTCAATAATTAGAAATCAGGAATTTCGTCTCTATATCTAGCCTAACTGGTGAATGCGCAGCACAAATATTAAAAAACTTTGACAGTTCTAGTGTATGGACATGTTTACATCATTAGGTCATACCAAGAAGCCAAAATAAAATCACCGATTTTGTTATGCTTTTAGCGTGGGCCAGTCCCTTTAACATTATTTAGAAACAAAATCGCTTGTTACTTTTATGTAAAATGTATATGAATCTGATAAGAATTTGTCTCAATTTACCATCTTGCTGCTATATTATTTACTGTTATTGTTCATTACGAAGAGATAATTATCACTGTAATTTAGTAAACCATTTTCGAAAAAGGACTCCACCTTGCACCTCTATTTCTATCAAATTCTTGTTTATTACACATCTACATATTAAAACTATACAGTTACCTTTTACTATATAATTAATACAACGCATCAGTCTCGTCCTTACATTGTGTGTTATTATTCTACCAACTTTACCATGATGGTTTCTTCGTCACCTTCAATTAAACATCTCAAACATTAAAATGGCGTTGTTGTTTTTGTGTGAATGAAATGTATGCATGAAACGAAATTTAACCCTATTCATTATGTCAACCTAACAGATTAATGACTTCCAGTGACATATCTCCTTCAACACACACACCAAATCTTTTATAACACTTATCAGCAATGGAGGGTTGAGGCCCCTTGATATTCCTCTTACTACACCCCTTATCCAATGCTTATGTAATATTACAAATTATTACCATGCAGCAGTGTAGGTTATCCTAATCTTCTGTGGATGCAATTGGTTACATAATTGGGTATGAATCCTGACATTGTCTGGGGTTAGGCAGTGGTTCATAGGTATTTGATATAGGTCCAGGGTAAAATTGTGTCGCTATTTGAAAAAAAAGTGTAGAAGGCAACACGAATTGTGGGTTCTTTGGCACCATTGCAGGGCTGATAGATTTAAGATAAATTGCAAGCTGATTTTATTCCTTGGCGCAAAATAATTGTTAGAATCCAAAATGGTCTCCGCCAAAATCTAAATAATCAAGTCATCTGCACCACTACTGGGAATAATTATGGTAATGTTATTGATATTATATCGTGACATGTATTCATGAAACTATGCTGTTATTGGCCCAAACTTTCAAATGGTTTTGTCAGGACCATTTCAAATTGGCCTATAGAATTGCATGTCGTTTTTCCTAAAATATTTTCTTTTGTTTAAATATCTTTTGCATGCAGTAATTAAATTTGCCATGCCAGAGCAAAGGTCATATTTTTCTTAACTGTGGGAAATAGTCCGAATACATAAAAAGACAATTGCTGTATGGTGATTATTCACAAGAATAGATACATGCTACAGAAAGGAAAAAAGCTGACACAATATCTTTTATCTTTCAGTATATTCATTATATGGTACGTGTGCCAATATTGGTACCACAAAACCAAAATTATTTCTCAAATCTGCCTCACTGTATCGCAACATGTATCCCGCCCTGCTGTGATTAAGCAAACCATACACATACAATCTCTTTTTATTTTACTAAGTGGGATATGGACCCACGCGACACTGTTTACAGGACACAAGAGAACATTACATCAATCTTACAAAACATATTTTATGTGTCGTATAACTCTTATTCAACTGCGCATTTGATGAATGATAGAGCCTACTCGAATACTATGAACATGATACATCCATATGTGAGAATTTAAATGAGAACTTGGCAAATGAAGGGTTAAATGGTATCTGCCTAAAACACTATCAATACCATTCATTTATCATACTTGCGCCACAAATAGGATTTGAATATTCGAAAAATGTTTTCTCCTAAAACGAAGATGACAGGACATTGAGCTAACCTTCAATTCATGTCTGGGTAATGCTCAGTAGGCCTAAAGCATAATCATTGTCCGGCTATATGGACTTTCTAAAATTAGCACACATTCCAGAGTAACACAAGCTGAAGTTCCACATATCTGCATATTATTCATTTCATATAAAAGAGGTCAACATATATTTTGTCATATTTTCCTGTTCCACAGATGTGTTTGAAATTGATTAGAATTTTTTTTTTTTTAACTTGTGACATATTTACCTAAACAATCGCCTTCGAACCTCAAAATATCCCACACTGTACCAGAGAATCTCGTGGAAAGGTAGGCCTACTTAACAAATTTATTCAACTTCAATATTGAGGCAAATTTCATAACATAGGACGATTTCAAAATAACTAAGTTTATCTCGCTATGTTACATAATGATATAATGCAAGAAATTGACATTGGTTCACTGAAGGATCGTCAATCGGGTCTGATGATGTGTTTGAGCTACGCAACGAAGAATTGTGTGCGAGATGGTAAGCTACGATGTCAATTTCAGGTAATATTTGATCAGCCGGGGCGAAATGATCCCTTTTAAATTACCCCAAAAATTCAGATTTATTCTGAGCATTAATTTATGAGTTGGGAAGGCTACTTATAGCAAACCATGTTTAATTTTTTGTTAGCGGTGACCCCCGGCTGGACTTATATATATATTTCTTTTTATAAAAAGGGGGGGAACCCATGCTCGATTTTTTTCTGATATCCTATCTCATTGTACATGAAATCTAAGGTTACTGCCCACATGTAGTTCATGTAAACATGAGTCACCATTATGTAGGCCTAGGCCTACTCATATTAAGTAATTTCAAAGCAAAAATACATTTTTACATAATTTGTCTTCTTCGTTAGTGGCCGTAGTAATTTTTCCTGAAACACGCTGACGAGCATTTCTTCGTTAGTGGCCGTAGTAATTGTAGAGTTGGTGATTATGGGGATCAAAAGGTCATCAAAACAATTCCCCAGTGGTATCTGATGGCTCTGTGAAGTATGAGGAGGCAGAAGTTCGGCCAGCTCCACAGAGCCATCGTGACACAGTGCAAGCAAATTAGGCTTCAGAGACGTGTTGTTGATTTTATGTAAACATGCATTACCACGACACAATTATTCAACAAATGACATTAAATTAATTAATTATGTAATTTTAAATTATTTCAAAGCAAAAATACATTTTTGAAGAAGCAAATAATTAATATTATAGAAACGTGTAATTCTCTGTCTGTCACTGAAACAACAGCTATATCTTGCCACATATTCACAAGCAGGCTTGAATTACTGTTGAAAAATAAATATTCTTATAGTTTTGTCTTTATTTATTATCAGGGGATAGCGCGAACGCAGTCCCCCACTACCAAAAATTACGTACTCGAGTTACCCACATTTGGGGTAATCGCAAAGGTCAGCCAAACCGAAGTGCAATGGAAAGGCCTCACTCTGGATACTCAGTTTTAGCCATTGGGTCAAACCAGCGAACTGACGCCTTGGCAACTAAAAACTTAGGTGATACCTTCACAATTTCATATCAATAATTTAGATCCCTTTTAGGTGTGTACTATGTCAATAATAAAAAAAGAAATATTATATCACACAGCGTGGATATCATATATAAATATACTTCATATATATAATATTAGTCACTGGAAAAGAGACCACCCCCTTCAGGGTTGAAACTATTCCTGGTCTTGAAGGCCCTTATGTGTAAAATACTATGTATGAATACACACTATCTATTGATATGGGCTGATATGTTAAATGAACATATATATATATAAAATTGTTATGTACATTTCGTACATAATCTAATATTGACATATAATAACATATAATGCGTAGGAAAGGGATTATTGCCAAACCAGAAAAATATATAATGTACACAATGTGTACACAGAGATCAATGAGAAAGGATAAACTCCTCTCCCATTGATCCCACTACATGGTATCCCTAAATAACCAGCAACAGATAAATCTGTTTATAAAAACTTAACATCATTGTATCCGTGTTATGCAGAGGTGCATCGCTAAGCTCACCCTTCCCCATGAACAGGTATACCCCTCTCTGGTTTCCAACGCCATCTGGCTATCTGCCTCCGGCATTATCTCCAGACTCGGGCCCTCCTCTCAGGATCCAGGTTACCCGCATACCTGACAGCATTAACATACAATACAGTGCATATAATTACATAGCACGATACAAAACACCACAGTGAAATGTTAATTAACACAGATTGACAAGACCATCACAGACAACATATAATTATAGTAGTAAATAACGGCACTTAATGTGACAACAGAATCCCTAAAAATGGGTCAAACATACATCACATCCCATTACTATACTACCGAATGGAGTAGATATCCTCACGTGATGACAGAGCCCTAAAGTACCGGGTCAAACCAATATCACGATGAAAGCACTGTTGAAAAGAACACCAGGATAAACTGAAATAATCCAAAGAAACATAATGTAATAGGACAAGGTATAATGACGTCTATAATAAAAACAGATCCCAAAAGACGGGTCAAACTATATCATCGTGACAACACTATACCCTTAAGTAACAATTTGGTTACTTAATTAATTAGTGTGCAACAGGTTGTTATCTTATCGACCCCAACGCTGAGCACATACAAACAGGATACACAACACATAATAGCATACCAACCCTGTGTGCTAAAAGGAAAAAGTATCATTTTTACCCACTAAACTTACCAGCTGAGTATATGGTAAGGTTACCTGGGCTACATCCTTTTCAGTTACGTAACCCTACGGCTGTTTTCCCACCCAGGTACATTTCATTCCCTACATGGTAAATAATCCCCGCGACTTGACAAAAAGTTGTCAAGGTTTCCTATGCCTACTTCTCACTACGAAGTACGCACTCTACTGTTTTCCCATCCCTCAAATATGTATCTTTTTCCCGATACCTTGTATCAACAAAAAAACAACTCAAATGCCAGATTCAAATTTACCAGTAATTAACTCTGAATGTGGTAAATGTAAAAACTATCGAACAAACTTCGGCAGCTTCAACACATTTTCATCCATAAGTGGGAAAACATGTGAAAAGCTCAGACTGACAATTAATAAATAGTTGAAAAAGAAGAAATATACTCCCTGTTAGAAACTCTTCTATAAAGTCATGACTGTATGATAAATAGATTCTCGTGTTTAGTTTCACATGAAAATAAATGGAAAAACATACAAATTAAAACAAATACTTAATATTTTGATCATTGATTTTAACAAACCCCCCGAACGCTATCCAAATATTGTGAAAAACGGGTTCCGGGAGTCTGTTAAAATCATAACGAATGCGTTCCCGCAGTTTTTGCTTAAAACCCGCCAATAAACCGGCCTCTGAGGTTTGGTGGCCAAAATAATTTGCTCTATTTCGCGCTCTCCATATATGCGCCTTGAGCGTATATGTTGTTGTTAATAAGAGCATTTTAAAGAATTTATTTTTATGTTCGAAAAGTGAAAAAACAAAATCATCTTCTAAGAAGACTACTGTTCTAGTTGTATCTGAAAGTGTCTCTTGCAGCCATTCGAGACACAACTGAACATTATCACAGAAATAAAAAATGTGCTCTGTGGTTTCCGACTGGGAACACCACACACACTGGTCCGGGACATCAATATGATGACTTGCCAAATAGGATTTAGTGTGTAATACACCATGACTCACCAAATAATGCACATTATAATCATAGTCATAATGCTTGACGAGATTTAAATTTTGCCATGACAAATCAAACCGTATATGTGGATGTAAACTCCATGCAGTTGGAAAAGTAACCGCACGGGTTTTTACCAAAAATAAATATATCCCCTTGACAGGAACAGCCTGGAGTATATTACTGTCAAGCGGAAAATCAACAATCTTTTTAAAAAATATCACATTATCAATTGCTGTCTTATAAAAAGAAGGCATACTCCACGACGCCGGCGTGGAATTGTCAGTTGGCATTAAGCCTAAGGTAATTAGCTTCAATTTTATCCAATACAAAGCCAAATATTCCCAATCATTACCTTCTCTCTTCAACAAATTACCAACGTGTTTGATAGAAAGAGCTTTGATTTTGCGATCTAAATCTATTACTTCTAATCCACCCTTCCCTTTCTCTAGATATAAAGTATCCCTTTTAATTCTCTCTAAAACACTCCTTCCCCAAATAAATCTGAACATAATTAAAGTATAGCTTTTGATAAATTTCTTTGGAATTACACACACAGTTGCCACATACCACAATTTGGATGCAACAAGTGCATGGAAAAGACTTGCTCTACCCCTTAAAGTTTGACACCTCCCTTTTAATTCATCCGCCCTCTCCTGTAATTTTGTTTTCAAAATTTCAAATGTAGTTTTACTAATCCCACCCTGATCAAAATATATACCAAAAATTTTGACTGGTTCTCTGGCTACTGAGATACCACAGAAGGAATCCTCTTTTGGTTTCCATGGCCCCAGGAAAATAATAAAAGACTTATCAAAATTAACTAATGAGCCACTGGCTAAACCAAACAATTCAAAAAATAGTAATATCCTCCTAATATGGTGTGGAGTTTCACAAAAAAAGTTAGTATCATCTGCAAATGCTGAAATTTTAACTTCTTTGCCTCCTGGTAACTTAATACCCCTGATGCTGTCCGAGTCATTGATTCGCCGTAAAAGCGAATCAATCACAAGGACATACAACAGGGGAGAAAGAGAGCAGCCTTGTCTGAGGCCCCTCTTAACAGAAATGTTGTTTGTCAATTCTCCATTAACAGAAACTCTTAAAAACGGCTGTAAATATAAAAGGTGAATCCATGATATAAAGTGTGGACCAAACCCAGAAAATTTTAACGTCTGAAAAAGAAATTCATGTGACACTCTGTCAAATGCCTTTGACTGGTCCATAGATAATAAAGCGGCACTCTTGCCTTTTTGATTGAGATATTCAGCAATGTTCCTAATTAAGTGAACATTGCTGAATATCTGCCTACCCTTTACACCACTGGTTTGAAACTCACCGATCAAAATATTCATAACATTACCCAGCCGTACACTTAAAATTTTGGTAATTAATTTCAGGTCATTACACAAAAGTGAGATGGGCCGCCAATTTTTTAATTTCTCTGCCGCTTCTATTTTCTTACATAAAAGGACAATTACAGCACAGTTTTGATCCTTTCCTAGCTGGCCGCCCCCCAGCATGGAGTTAAACACATCAACCAGCCGAGGACCGATCAGCGAGGAAAAGATCTTATAAAATTCAATAGGTAGCCCATCCACTCCAGGTGAAGTGCCACCCCTTGAACTTTTTATAGCAAACAACAACTCCTCTAAATTAAACTTTCCCTCACAGAGATTACTTTCTTCTTCTGATAATTTTGGCCTGTTATTTAAAAAATACTCTGAAATCGCAGGGTCGCTAGGTACCTCCGCATATAATTTCCTATAAAAATCCGAAATAAAATTAATCATATCACGTTTATTCGTGAGCACTTCCCCACTGTCTGACTCCAGCTGCGTCATTGTTTTTTGAATAGATTTTCTTTTCTCACTGCTAAATAGATCTGACATTATGCCCTCACCACAATTTAGTTCCCTCAATTTTGCTCTCCTCCTAATCTCGCCTACTCTGAATTCCATAAATTTGTCAATTTCATGTCCTAAAGCTTGAATTTTTGAATATGGTCTAGGTTCCATTGACAATAAACAATTGAATTTTTTACACATATCAATTATCCTCCCTTTCCTAATATAATTTAACCTATATGAATGGATTTGAATCAGACGAATAATTTTGTTCTTCATCGACTCCCACCAATTTAAATCAAAATTACTCTGATTTTCCCCACCCCGATCCCACAATCTTACTAAATCCTCTTTAAAATGTTCATCCTTAAAAACCGAAACATTTGCTTTCCAATAAGACTTCCCTCTTATTGAATTGCGAAAATTAAAATTCATCACCAGCATCCCATGATCAGAGTAGTCATTGGATAATACTGCAATTTGTCCACAATCTCTGAATATTTCCTTCGAAACGTAAACCCGATCAATTCTTGTGGCAGCTAATCCGCCAGTTTGATGCCAAGTGTATAGTCTACCAAGTGGGGTTTTTTCTCGATAGACATCTGCTAAGTTGGCTGAATTTATTATGTCCTCTAGGACTTCCGCCCCTTTCTTACTATGTATCCATCCCTTCGAGTTCCTATCCAATTTCGAGTTTAGAACCAAATTAAAGTCCCCTAAAAGAATGACTTCCAAATTCCCTCTAATATAATTACTTATTAATTTTAAAAATTCAATTCTTTCTCGACCTTCTTGTGCTGGAACATACACACATACGATTTTAACCGAAACATTGTCCCTCTTTACATTGACAGTAACAAGTCTTCCCGAATGATGACTTTCAAATTTCTCCACCTTTAAATTTGCTTTTTCATTTATTAAAATCCCTACCCCTGAACAAAACTTAATTGCGAAAGACCAAAAAGCCTTCCCACCCCAGTCTCTCGCCCATGCCGAACCTTCCAATAAGTTTTTGCAATTTGTTTCTTGTAATGCCAAGATATCAATTCCTGCTAATTTTGCCCACTCAAAAACTTTTTTGCGCTTCAAGTGGTCCCCCAGACCCTTTGCATTAAAGGTGGCGATTTTAATAGCCATTGTTTTATGATTATTTTAAAAATGAATCAGAAAGAAATCTCTATAAAGTCCCGACGACGTTTCCATCGCCTTGCTCAGGAAGGGCAGTCCCGAGAGGAGGGGGACCCCCATGAGGGTCAGGATCAGAAGCATGATCTTCTTCCCGACCCCCATGGGCAACCCCCTCCATCCCAGAATCCTGACCCTCCGACATTTCCAAGCATTGATCCCCCCAGCTCTCTACACTCTGTGCCCTTTGGATTTTACACGCGTCAAAACTGACTTCCTCATCTCTGGCCCAGGATTCAACCCCTATGGGGAGCTGAGAGTAACTTTCGCAACTCTCGTCCAAAGGAGCCTCCTCCCCTACCATCTCTTCCTGAGGAAGATCAATGTCAGCACTCTCCTCAATTGGGGTGCTCTTTAATGTCGACGACTTTTTATCTCTTTTCTTCTTGGATTTACTTTTCTGAACAGTAAATCCATCCCCCTCAGCCTCAGGAGTCTCAGTAAGGCAACGCTTGACCCCTGACTTACCACCTGTTGAGGTCGTCGCCTTTTGAGATGTATGTATATCTTCAGAGGGCAGATCAGATATCGCAATTGTGGCAACAGAGGTAGTAACTGCCTCCATCTTCGAACTGACATCAGCCTTGGAAATCACATCAACCGAAGTAGGAGTAGCAGAGTCAGCGTTATCGCTTAAGCTTAGCCTATCTGCTCTCCTCTTCGGACAATCACCAAAGTCATGGTTGTGCGACCTACAATTAACACAATAAGTGCAGCTCCGGCGCATGTGACCGCGTTCGCCGCACTTATGACACTTCGCCGGCCTCCCTTGTACTGTCACAAGGACCCGGAAGCGCCTGGTACCAAAGGTACCCCAAGTGACATCAGGGAGATTATCCCGTGCGCCTTCAGCGTGCACACCACTACAAACAATCTCCCTTGTAAGAGTAGCAACATGTCCTATACGGGACAGCGCCGACTTCTCCATCTTGATCTCTTTAACTCTAATACCCATAGCGGCAAACCAAACCTTCACATCTTCGTTATCCACATGGAATGGCAACCAGAATAGACGGACCCTAAAAGTTGAAGGGCTGAGAATCTCTAATTTTGCGGGTTTCCCCTGAATCACGAGCCCTGAGCTCACCAACCTCTCTGCCTGATCAATAGATTTAACAGTGATATGCCATTCTTTGTTATTTCCGGCAGTGCCTAAAGCTTCCAAATTGCCCAGCCCCAATTTTGAATCCAATTGATCTAAAAAAGTTGCCCTTGCCACCCCCTCCCCAGATTCCAACTTAACAACAACAGTGCGACGCATAATTTGGTTGCCCTTTAAAGCACCCCAACCTTCAAAATTACCAGACCCCGGGGCATCACTGGTCCCATCTACCTGTGGTACATCAAACAATGCATTTCTCACCTGACTTGCATCCTCCAACTTCCTCTCTAGCTCCACAATCTTTTTCTCACTCGCCACCAATGTCTCTGCCTTTCTCCCATCCATCATTTCTCTGCATTCCTCCATCTTCTCATTGTCCTTCACCTTCCTCCTCAGTCTCCACAATTCTTCCTCCATGTCATCTATCTTCTCTTCATCACTCGTCCACCTCACCAACAAATCAGCAGCTTTCTCCTGCTTACGCGCCTCACCACCGTCCTCAGACATAGTGGGATTTGCAACCACCTGCAACACAAAAAGTGAGGCCACGCAGCAGACAAAATGTCCACTGGTGACCTAGTTAAAACGTTGTAACGCTTCTCTAAAGCCTACTCTGGCTCTGGGGGAACCGCCTACGTGATCACGGTATCCCCTGTACCAGGTAAGTATGCTTGACTTCGGCCAGCTCCACAGAGCCATCGTGACACAGTGCAAGCAAATTAGGCTTCAGAGACGTGTTGTTGATTTTATGTAAACATGCATTACCACGACACAATTATTCAACAAATGACATTAAATTAATTAATTATGTAATTTTAAATTATTTCAAAGCAAAAATACATTTTTGAAGAAGCAAATAATTAATATTATAGAAACGTGTAATTCTCTGTCTGTCACTGAAACAACAGCTATATCTTGCCACATATTCACAAGCAGGCTTGAATTACTGTTGAAAAATAAATATTCTTATAGTTTTGTCTTTATTTATTATCAGGGGATAGCGCGAACGCAGTCCCCCACTACCAAAAATTACGTACTCGAGTTACCCACATTTGGGGTAATCGCAAAGGTCAGCCAAACCGAAGTGCAATGGAAAGGCCTCACTCTGGGGGAACCGCCTACGTGATCACGGTATCCCCTGTACCAGGTAAGTATGCTTGACTTCGGCCAGCTCCACAGAGCCATCGTGACACAGTGCAAGCAAATTAGGCTTCAGAGACGTGTTGTTGATTTTATGTAAACATGCATTACCACGACACAATTATTCAACAAATGACATTAAATTAATTAATTATGTAATTTTAAATTATTTCAAAGCAAAAATACATTTTTGAAGAAGCAAATAATTAATATTATAGAAACGTGTAATTCTCTGTCTGTCACTGAAACAACAGCTATATCTTGCCACATATTCACAAGCAGGCTTGAATTACTGTTGAAAAATAAATATTCTTATAGTTTTGTCTTTATTTATTATCAGGGGATAGCGCGAACGCAGTCCCCCACTACCAAAAATTACGTACTCGAGTTACCCACATTTGGGGTAATCGCAAAGGTCAGCCAAACCGAAGTGCAATGGAAAGGCCTCACTCTGGATACTCAGTTTTAGCCATTGGGTCAAACCAGCGAACTGACGCCTTGGCAACTAAAAACTTAGGTGATACCTTCACAATTTCATATCAATAATTTAGATCCCTTTTAGGTGTGTACTATGTCAATAATAAAAAAAGAAATATTATATCACACAGCGTGGATATCATATATAAATATACTTCATATATATAATATTAGTCACTGGAAAAGAGACCACCCCCTTCAGGGTTGAAACTATTCCTGGTCTTGAAGGCCCTTATGTGTAAAATACTATGTATGAATACACACTATCTATTGATATGGGCTGATATGTTAAATGAACATATATATATATAAAATTGTTATGTACATTTCGTACATAATCTAATATTGACATATAATAACATATAATGCGTAGGAAAGGGATTATTGCCAAACCAGAAAAATATATAATGTACACAATGTGTACACAGAGATCAATGAGAAAGGATAAACTCCTCTCCCATTGATCCCACTACATGGTATCCCTAAATAACCAGCAACAGATAAATCTGTTTATAAAAACTTAACATCATTGTATCCGTGTTATGCAGAGGTGCATCGCTAAGCTCACCCTTCCCCATGAACAGGTATACCCCTCTCTGGTTTCCAACGCCATCTGGCTATCTGCCTCCGGCATTATCTCCAGACTCGGGCCCTCCTCTCAGGATCCAGGTTACCCGCATACCTGACAGCATTAACATACAATACAGTGCATATAATTACATAGCACGATACAAAACACCACAGTGAAATGTTAATTAACACAGATTGACAAGACCATCACAGACAACATATAATTATAGTAGTAAATAACGGCACTTAATGTGACAACAGAATCCCTAAAAATGGGTCAAACATACATCACATCCCATTACTATACTACCGAATGGAGTAGATATCCTCACGTGATGACAGAGCCCTAAAGTACCGGGTCAAACCAATATCACGATGAAAGCACTGTTGAAAAGAACACCAGGATAAACTGAAATAATCCAAAGAAACATAATGTAATAGGACAAGGTATAATGACGTCTATAATAAAAACAGATCCCAAAAGACGGGTCAAACTATATCATCGTGACAACACTATACCCTTAAGTAACAATTTGGTTACTTAATTAATTAGTGTGCAACAGGTTGTTATCTTATCGACCCCAACGCTGAGCACATACAAACAGGATACACAACACATAATAGCATACCAACCCTGTGTGCTAAAAGGAAAAAGTATCATTTTTACCCACTAAACTTACCAGCTGAGTATATGGTAAGGTTACCTGGGCTACATCCTTTTCAGTTACGTAACCCTACGGCTGTTTTCCCACCCAGGTACATTTCATTCCCTACATGGTAAATAATCCCCGCGACTTGACAAAAAGTTGTCAAGGTTTCCTATGCCTACTTCTCACTACGAAGTACGCACTCTACTGTTTTCCCATCCCTCAAATATGTATCTTTTTCCCGATACCTTGTATCAACAAAAAAACAACTCAAATGCCAGATTCAAATTTACCAGTAATTAACTCTGAATGTGGTAAATGTAAAAACTATCGAACAAACTTCGGCAGCTTCAACACATTTTCATCCATAAGTGGGAAAACATGTGAAAAGCTCAGACTGACAATTAATAAATAGTTGAAAAAGAAGAAATATACTCCCTGTTAGAAACTCTTCTATAAAGTCATGACTGTATGATAAATAGATTCTCGTGTTTAGTTTCACATGAAAATAAATGGAAAAACATACAAATTAAAACAAATACTTAATATTTTGATCATTGATTTTAACAAACCCCCCGAACGCTATCCAAATATTGTGAAAAACGGGTTCCGGGAGTCTGTTAAAATCATAACGAATGCGTTCCCGCAGTTTTTGCTTAAAACCCGCCAATAAACCGGCCTCTGAGGTTTGGTGGCCAAAATAATTTGCTCTATTTCGCGCTCTCCATATATGCGCCTTGAGCGTATATGTTGTTGTTAATAAGAGCATTTTAAAGAATTTATTTTTATGTTCGAAAAGTGAAAAAACAAAATCATCTTCTAAGAAGACTACTGTTCTAGTTGTATCTGAAAGTGTCTCTTGCAGCCATTCGAGACACAACTGAACATTATCACAGAAATAAAAAATGTGCTCTGTGGTTTCCGACTGGGAACACCACACACACTGGTCCGGGACATCAATATGATGACTTGCCAAATAGGATTTAGTGTGTAATACACCATGACTCACCAAATAATGCACATTATAATCATAGTCATAATGCTTGACGAGATTTAAATTTTGCCATGACAAATCAAACCGTATATGTGGATGTAAACTCCATGCAGTTGGAAAAGTAACCGCACGGGTTTTTACCAAAAATAAATATATCCCCTTGACAGGAACAGCCTGGAGTATATTACTGTCAAGCGGAAAATCAACAATCTTTTTAAAAAATATCACATTATCAATTGCTGTCTTATAAAAAGAAGGCATACTCCACGACGCCGGCGTGGAATTGTCAGTTGGCATTAAGCCTAAGGTAATTAGCTTCAATTTTATCCAATACAAAGCCAAATATTCCCAATCATTACCTTCTCTCTTCAACAAATTACCAACGTGTTTGATAGAAAGAGCTTTGATTTTGCGATCTAAATCTATTACTTCTAATCCACCCTTCCCTTTCTCTAGATATAAAGTATCCCTTTTAATTCTCTCTAAAACACTCCTTCCCCAAATAAATCTGAACATAATTAAAGTATAGCTTTTGATAAATTTCTTTGGAATTACACACACAGTTGCCACATACCACAATTTGGATGCAACAAGTGCATGGAAAAGACTTGCTCTACCCCTTAAAGTTTGACACCTCCCTTTTAATTCATCCGCCCTCTCCTGTAATTTTGTTTTCAAAATTTCAAATGTAGTTTTACTAATCCCACCCTGATCAAAATATATACCAAAAATTTTGACTGGTTCTCTGGCTACTGAGATACCACAGAAGGAATCCTCTTTTGGTTTCCATGGCCCCAGGAAAATAATAAAAGACTTATCAAAATTAACTAATGAGCCACTGGCTAAACCAAACAATTCAAAAAATAGTAATATCCTCCTAATATGGTGTGGAGTTTCACAAAAAAAGTTAGTATCATCTGCAAATGCTGAAATTTTAACTTCTTTGCCTCCTGGTAACTTAATACCCCTGATGCTGTCCGAGTCATTGATTCGCCGTAAAAGCGAATCAATCACAAGGACATACAACAGGGGAGAAAGAGAGCAGCCTTGTCTGAGGCCCCTCTTAACAGAAATGTTGTTTGTCAATTCTCCATTAACAGAAACTCTTAAAAACGGCTGTAAATATAAAAGGTGAATCCATGATATAAAGTGTGGACCAAACCCAGAAAATTTTAACGTCTGAAAAAGAAATTCATGTGACACTCTGTCAAATGCCTTTGACTGGTCCATAGATAATAAAGCGGCACTCTTGCCTTTTTGATTGAGATATTCAGCAATGTTCCTAATTAAGTGAACATTGCTGAATATCTGCCTACCCTTTACACCACTGGTTTGAAACTCACCGATCAAAATATTCATAACATTACCCAGCCGTACACTTAAAATTTTGGTAATTAATTTCAGGTCATTACACAAAAGTGAGATGGGCCGCCATTTTTTTAATTTCTCTGCCGCTTCTATTTTCTTACATAAAAGGACAATTACAGCACAGTTTTGATCCTTTCCTAGCTGGCCGCCCCCCAGCATGGAGTTAAACACATCAACCAGCCGAGGACCGATCAGCGAGGAAAAGATCTTATAAAATTCAATAGGTAGCCCATCCACTCCAGGTGAAGTGCCACCCCTTGAACTTTTTATAGCAAACAACAACTCCTCTAAATTAAACTTTCCCTCACAGAGATTACTTTCTTCTTCTGATAATTTTGGCCTGTTATTTAAAAAATACTCTGAAATCGCAGGGTCGCTAGGTACCTCCGCATATAATTTCCTATAAAAATCCGAAATAAAATTAATCATATCACGTTTATTCGTGAGCACTTCCCCACTGTCTGACTCCAGCTGCGTCATTGTTTTTTGAATAGATTTTCTTTTCTCACTGCTAAATAGATCTGACATTATGCCCTCACCACAATTTAGTTCCCTCAATTTTGCTCTCCTCCTAATCTCGCCTACTCTGAATTCCATAAATTTGTCAATTTCATGTCCTAAAGCTTGAATTTTTGAATATGGTCTAGGTTCCATTGACAATAAACAATTGAATTTTTTACACATATCAATTATCCTCCCTTTCCTAATATAATTTAACCTATATGAATGGATTTGAATCAGACGAATAATTTTGTTCTTCATCGACTCCCACCAATTTAAATCAAAATTACTCTGATTTTCCCCACCCCGATCCCACAATCTTACTAAATCCTCTTTAAAATGTTCATCCTTAAAAACCGAAACATTTGCTTTCCAATAAGACTTCCCTCTTATTGAATTGCGAAAATTAAAATTCATCACCAGCATCCCATGATCAGAGTAGTCATTGGATAATACTGCAATTTGTCCACAATCTCTGAATATTTCCTTCGAAACGTAAACCCGATCAATTCTTGTGGCAGCTAATCCGCCAGTTTGATGCCAAGTGTATAGTCTACCAAGTGGGGTTTTTTCTCGATAGACATCTGCTAAGTTGGCTGAATTTATTATGTCCTCTAGGACTTCCGCCCCTTTCTTACTATGTATCCATCCCTTCGAGTTCCTATCCAATTTCGAGTTTAGAACCAAATTAAAGTCCCCTAAAAGAATGACTTCCAAATTCCCTCTAATATAATTACTTATTAATTTTAAAAATTCAATTCTTTCTCGACCTTCTTGTGCTGGAACATACACACATACGATTTTAACCGAAACATTGTCCCTCTTTACATTGACAGTAACAAGTCTTCCCGAATGATGACTTTCAAATTTCTCCACCTTTAAATTTGCTTTTTCATTTATTAAAATCCCTACCCCTGAACAAAACTTAATTGCGAAAGACCAAAAAGCCTTCCCACCCCAGTCTCTCGCCCATGCCGAACCTTCCAATAAGTTTTTGCAATTTGTTTCTTGTAATGCCAAGATATCAATTCCTGCTAATTTTGCCCACTCAAAAACTTTTTTGCGCTTCAAGTGGTCCCCCAGACCCTTTGCATTAAAGGTGGCGATTTTAATAGCCATTGTTTTATGATTATTTTAAAAATGAATCAGAAAGAAATCTCTATAAAGTCCCGACGACGTTTCCATCGCCTTGCTCAGGAAGGGCAGTCCCGAGAGGAGGGGGACCCCCATGAGGGTCAGGATCAGAAGCATGATCTTCTTCCCGACCCCCATGGGCAACCCCCTCCATCCCAGAATCCTGACCCTCCGACATTTCCAAGCATTGATCCCCCCAGCTCTCTACACTCTGTGCCCTTTGGATTTTACACGCGTCAAAACTGACTTCCTCATCTCTGGCCCAGGATTCAACCCCTATGGGGAGCTGAGAGTAACTTTCGCAACTCTCGTCCAAAGGAGCCTCCTCCCCTACCATCTCTTCCTGAGGAAGATCAATGTCAGCACTCTCCTCAATTGGGGTGCTCTTTAATGTCGACGACTTTTTATCTCTTTTCTTCTTGGATTTACTTTTCTGAACAGTAAATCCATCCCCCTCAGCCTCAGGAGTCTCAGTAAGGCAACGCTTGACCCCTGACTTACCACCTGTTGAGGTCGTCGCCTTTTGAGATGTATGTATATCTTCAGAGGGCAGATCAGATATCGCAATTGTGGCAACAGAGGTAGTAACTGCCTCCATCTTCGAACTGACATCAGCCTTGGAAATCACATCAACCGAAGTAGGAGTAGCAGAGTCAGCGTTATCGCTTAAGCTTAGCCTATCTGCTCTCCTCTTCGGACAATCACCAAAGTCATGGTTGTGCGACCTACAATTAACACAATAAGTGCAGCTCCGGCGCATGTGACCGCGTTCGCCGCACTTATGACACTTCGCCGGCCTCCCTTGTACTGTCACAAGGACCCGGAAGCGCCTGGTACCAAAGGTACCCCAAGTGACATCAGGGAGATTATCCCGTGCGCCTTCAGCGTGCACACCACTACAAACAATCTCCCTTGTAAGAGTAGCAACATGTCCTATACGGGACAGCGCCGACTTCTCCATCTTGATCTCTTTAACTCTAATACCCATAGCGGCAAACCAAACCTTCACATCTTCGTTATCCACATGGAATGGCAACCAGAATAGACGGACCCTAAAAGTTGAAGGGCTGAGAATCTCTAATTTTGCGGGTTTCCCCTGAATCACGAGCCCTGAGCTCACCAACCTCTCTGCCTGATCAATAGATTTAACAGTGATATGCCATTCTTTGTTATTTCCGGCAGTGCCTAAAGCTTCCAAATTGCCCAGCCCCAATTTTGAATCCAATTGATCTAAAAAAGTTGCCCTTGCCACCCCCTCCCCAGATTCCAACTTAACAACAACAGTGCGACGCATAATTTGGTTGCCCTTTAAAGCACCCCAACCTTCAAAATTACCAGACCCCGGGGCATCACTGGTCCCATCTACCTGTGGTACATCAAACAATGCATTTCTCACCTGACTTGCATCCTCCAACTTCCTCTCTAGCTCCACAATCTTTTTCTCACTCGCCACCAATGTCTCTGCCTTTCTCCCATCCATCATTTCTCTGCATTCCTCCATCTTCTCATTGTCCTTCACCTTCCTCCTCAGTCTCCACAATTCTTCCTCCATGTCATCTATCTTCTCTTCATCACTCGTCCACCTCACCAACAAATCAGCAGCTTTCTCCTGCTTACGCGCCTCACCACCGTCCTCAGACATAGTGGGATTTGCAACCACCTGCAACACAAAAAGTGAGGCCACGCAGCAGACAAAATGTCCACTGGTGACCTAGTTAAAACGTTGTAACGCTTCTCTAAAGCCTACTCTGGCTCTGGGGGAACCGCCTACGTGATCACGGTATCCCCTGTACCAGGTAAGTATGCTTGACTTCGGCCAGCTCCACAGAGCCATCGTGACACAGTGCAAGCAAATTAGGCTTCAGAGACGTGTTGTTGATTTTATGTAAACATGCATTACCACGACACAATTATTCAACAAATGACATTAAATTAATTAATTATGTAATTTTAAATTATTTCAAAGCAAAAATACATTTTTGAAGAAGCAAATAATTAATATTATAGAAACGTGTAATTCTCTGTCTGTCACTGAAACAACAGCTATATCTTGCCACATATTCACAAGCAGGCTTGAATTACTGTTGAAAAATAAATATTCTTATAGTTTTGTCTTTATTTATTATCAGGGGATAGCGCGAACGCAGTCCCCCACTACCAAAAATTACGTACTCGAGTTACCCACATTTGGGGTAATCGCAAAGGTCAGCCAAACCGAAGTGCAATGGAAAGGCCTCACTCTGGGGGAACCGCCTACGTGATCACGGTATCCCCTGTACCAGGTAAGTATGCTTGACTTCGGCCAGCTCCACAGAGCCATCGTGACACAGTGCAAGCAAATTAGGCTTCAGAGACGTGTTGTTGATTTTATGTAAACATGCATTACCACGACACAATTATTCAACAAATGACATTAAATTAATTAATTATGTAATTTTAAATTATTTCAAAGCAAAAATACATTTTTGAAGAAGCAAATAATTAATATTATAGAAACGTGTAATTCTCTGTCTGTCACTGAAACAACAGCTATATCTTGCCACATATTCACAAGCAGGCTTGAATTACTGTTGAAAAATAAATATTCTTATAGTTTTGTCTTTATTTATTATCAGGGGATAGCGCGAACGCAGTCCCCCACTACCAAAAATTACGTACTCGAGTTACCCACATTTGGG
>OZ024911.1:67962814-67967702 GCA_964017125.1 Flabesymbios commensalis | reverse complement strand
GAGAATAGTGTGGTCGAGCGTATCAAAGGCTTTGGAAAAGTCTAAAAATATGTAAAAAGGTACTTTCCCGTTATCAAGATTATTGGAAATGTGGTCTATCAGCTCAAGGGCTGCATATTCAGTGGAGTGATTCTCACGGAAGCCATATTGACTTTTACAAAGTAAGTTGTGTTCCTCTAGATATTGTTTTTAATTGGATAAGCATTATTTTTTCTAATATTTTCGATAAACTCGAAAGAATAGATATTGGGCGATAATTTTCAGCTAATAAGGAATCACCTTTTTTATATATGGGAATTACATTGGCAATTTTGAGTCTATCTGGAAATATTCCAGTGCTTATTGTCAGATTAACAATGTTGGTTAATGGTGAAATTCAATCTTGTTAATAAGTTTTAAAATACAGACAGACAGACAGACAGACAGACAGACAGACAGACAGACAGACAGACAGACAGACAGACAGACAGACAGACAGACAGACAGACAGACAGACAGACAGACAGACAGACAGACAGACAGACAGACAGACAGACAGACAGACAGACAGACAGACAGACAGACAGACAGACAGACAGACAGACAGACAGACAGACAGACAGACAGACAGACAGACAGACAGACAGACAGACAGACAGACAGACAGACAGACAGACAGACAGACAGACAGACAGACAGACAGACAGACAGACAGACAGACAGACAGACAGGCAGGCAGGCTGCCTGCAGGCAGGCAGGCAGGCAGGCAGGCAGGCAGGCAGGCAGGCAGGCAGGCAGGCAGGCAGGCAGGCAGGCAGGCAGGCAGGCAGGCAGGGCAGGCAGGCAGGCAGGCAGGCAGGCAGGCAGGCAGGCAGGCAGGCAGGCAGGCAGGCAGGCAGGCAGGCAGGCAGGCAGGCAGGCAGGCAGGCAGGCAGGCAGGCAGGCAGGCAGGCCAGGCAGGCAGGCAGGCAGGCAGGCAGGCAGGCAGGCAGGCAGGCAGGCAGGCAGACAGACAGACAGACAGACAGACAGACAGACAGACAGACAGACAGACAGACAGACAGACAGACAGACAGACAGACAGACAGACAGACAGACAGACAGACAGACAGACAGACAGACAGACAGACAGACAGACAGACAGACAGACAGACAGACAGACAGACAGACAGACAGGCAGGCTGCCTGCAGGCAGGCAGGCAGGCAGGCAGGCAGGCAGGCAGGCAGGCAGGCAGGCAGGCAGGCAGGCAGGCAGGCAGGCAGGCAGGCAGGCAGGCAGGCAGGCAGGCAGGCAGGCAGGCAGGCAGGCAGGCAGGCAGGCAGGCAGGCAGGCAGGCAGGCAGGCAGGCAGGCAGGCAGGCAGGCAGGCAGGCAGGCAGACAGACAGACAGACAGACAGACAGACAGACAGACAGACAGACAGACAGACAGACAGACAGACAGACAGACAGACAGACAGACAGACAGACAGACAGACAGACAGACAGACAGACAGACAGACAGACAGACAGACAGACAGACAAAATGTTTTATTCGCCATAGAAATTAAAAACATGATGATTAATAATGAAACAGTGAAAAGTCAGGAGATCTCCATTGAGATAGAAACAATCGATGACATGGAGACCACCTTGTAAAGTACATATTATTGTTACATAAAAAAACATATTACAGGCAAAATCAACAACAATGACAAAAATATAGATTACATAGAAAACATGTATCAATGAATAGATGTATTTTAAATTATATTAGCGATTAATTTATAAAAACATAAAAATAACACGTATAATAAATTATAACTACTTTTGTAGATATAATGAAGGCGTCATATTATACTATTACCTGATACAGATATAACAGTTTTCCAGATGACAATCGTCGGGGTACATTTTCAACATATGGCTTTTTATATATAAAATAAATCCGTTAAAGCTGTGTGTGTACACTTTTTTGTGAAGTATTGTTTGCAATATTGTTTGCAATTCTGGCAATTTCATAATGAAGCATTTCCTGCGAAATTCATGCCTGAGTTCGATATGTTTAACATTATTTCTAGAACGAGTATTATAATTATGAGTTTGTGCTCCGGTAACTGCGTTTAAATGTAGAAAGTAATCTGGAAGGTTGTTATTCATAAGTTTATAGTAAAATTTTGGAATATTTAACTCAAACAGATCTTTGAATTAAAGAAAACGTATTTTTTTAAATAGAGGATCGGTGTGTGAAGAATATCTCGCAATATGAATTATTCTAATAGCTTTTTTCTGTAATTTAGTGATGTGTTTTTGCTCATAACCCCATGCTAGTGTACAATAATTAAGGTGTGATAAAATTAATGAATTATATTGAGTCACCAGTATATTTTGGGGTACAAAATTGTTTAGTCTATTTATACCTCCAATAGCTTTTGATATTTGTCCTGCTGTTTTCTCTACATGAGGATTCCAGTTTAATTTTTTATTTATTAATAGACCTAAAAAATTGAAGGTGTCAACACTGGTTATCTCAGTATTATCTATTTTGGGGACGGGAATCGGTACCCATTTAAGAGGCTTGTAATATAGCATAATTTTTTTTACTTATGGATGTTAAGAGAAAGCCGATTTGCTTTCAGCTAGATGTTAATTTTATTTATATTTGAATTTATTTTATTTTATTTAATTTTAAGTCTTTTTTTGTTTTATCAAAAAAATCTTCTAAATTAGCAGTCAAAGTGGTGTCGTCGGCATAAATTATAGCATGAAGAATAGAGCTGGCCTTATAAATATCGTTGACATATATAACAAATAGTAATGGGCCCAGAATCGAGCCCTGGGGAACACCTGTTTTTCATTTCGCACATTTCAGATTTTACATTATTCAATTCTACATACTGCTTTCTGTTGCTTAAGTAATTTTTTAACAATTTCAAGGCACAACCTTTAATACCGTAATGTTTTAGTTTCTCGGTGAGAATAGTGTGGTCGAGCGTATCAAAGGCTTTGGAAAAGTCTAAAAATATGTAAAAAGGTACTTTCCCGTTATCAAGATTATTGGAAATGTGGTCTATCAGCTCAAGGGCTGCATATTCAGTGGAGTGATTCTCACGGAAGCCATATTGACTTTTACAAAGTAAGTTGTGTTCCTCTAGATATTGTTTTTAATTGGATAAGCATTATTTTTTCTAATATTTTCGATAAACTCGAAAGAATAGATATTGGGCGATAATTTTCAGCTAATAAGGAATCACCTTTTTTATATATGGGAATTACATTGGCAATTTTGAGTCTATCTGGAAATATTCCAGTGCTTATTGTCAGATTAACAATGTTGGTTAATGGTGAAATTCAATCTTGTTAATAAGTTTTAAAATACAGACAGACAGACAGACAGACAGACAGACAGACAGACAGACAGACAGACAGACAGACAGACAGACAGACAGACAGACAGACAGACAGACAGACAGACAGACAGACAGACAGACAGACAGACAGACAGACAGACAGACAGACAGACAGACAGACAGACAGACAGACAGACAGACAGACAGACAGACAGACAGACAGACAGACAGACAGACAGACAGACAGACAGACAGACAGACAGACAGACAGACAGACAGACAGACAGACAGACAGACAGACAGACAGACAGACAGACAGACAGACAGACAGACAGACAGACAGACAGACAGACAGACAGACAGACAGACAGACAGACAGACAGACAGACAGACAGACAGACAGACAGACAGACAGACAGACAGACAGACAGACAGACAGACAGACAGACAGACAGACAGACAGACAGACAGACAGACAGACAGACAGACAGACAGACAGACAGACAGACAGACAGACAGACAGACAGACAGACAGACAGACAGACAGACAGACAGACAGACAGACAGACAGACAGACAGACAGACAGACAGACAGACAGACAGACAGACAGACAGACAGACAGACAGACAGACAGGCAGGCAGGCAGGCAGGCAGGCTGCCTGCAGGCAGGCAGGCAGGCAGGCAGGCAGGCAGGCAGGCAGGCAGGCAGGCAGGCAGGCAGGCAGGCAGGCAGGCAGGCAGGCAGGCAGGCAGGCAGGCAGGCAGGCAGGCAGGCAGGCAGGCAGGCAGGCAGGCAGGCAGGCAGGCAGGCAGGCAGGCAGGCAGGCAGGCAGGCAGACAGACAGACAGACAGACAGACAGACAGACAGACAGACAGACAGACAGACAGACAGACAGACAGACAGACAGACAGACAGACAGACAGACAGACAGACAGACAGACAGACAGACAAAATGTTTTATTCGCCATAGAAATTAAAAACATGATGATTAATAATGAAACAGTGAAAAGTCAGGAGATCTCCATTGAGATAGAAACAATCGATGACATGGAGACCACCTTGTAAAGTACATATTATTGTTACATAAAAAAAACATATTACAGGCAAAATCAACAACAATGACAAAAATATAGATTACATAGAAAACATGTATCAATGAATAGATGTATTTTAAATTATATTAGCGATTAATTTATAAAAACATAAAAATAACACGTATAATAAATTATAACTACTTTTGTAGATATAATGAAGGCGTCATATTATACTATTACCTGATACAGATATAACAGTTTTCCAGATGACAATCGTCGGGGTACATTTTCAACATATGGCTTTTTATATATAAAATAAATCCGTTAAAGCTGTGTGTAGTATTGTTTGCAATTCTGGCAATTTCATAATGAAGCATTTCCTGCGAAATTCATGCCTGAGTTCGATATGTTTAACATTATTTCTAGAACGAGTATTATAATTATGAGTTTGTGCTCCGGTAACTGCGTTTAAATGTAGAAAGTAATCTGGAAGGTTGTTATTCATAAGTTTATAGTAAAATTTTGGAATATTTAACTCAAACAG
>OZ024911.1:67882814-67957814 GCA_964017125.1 Flabesymbios commensalis | reverse complement strand
TGCTTAATGTCTGATTAACAATGTTGGTTAATGGTGAAATTAAATCTTGTTAATAAGTTTTAAAAGTTTGGTGGTAATACCATCAGGTCCACTACTATTCTTAGCTGATATATCATTGATAATTTTACCAATGACAGATTCAGAAAACTGAAGAAAATTTAAAGTGAGAACTGGTTGAATTGTCTAAAAAATCTGAGTACGACACATTGGAGTTGTAATTAGCAGTAATTTGTTGAGATAATATGTGACCTATGTTTGCGAAATAATTGTTGAAATGGTCTGCTAATTTTTTCTTATCTTTAATTACATCTCCATTTATATTTAGACTATCAGGCGAAGCACTAACATAATTTTTCTTATTTAATATATCCTTGATAGTTCCTCAAATTTTCTTAATATTGAACTTATATTCATTAAAAACGTTATCATAGTACACTTTCTTCGCTGACAAAATGAAGTAATGCTTCGTTTTCAGGACTGACCAAGGCGTGCGGACGAATTATAATTTTTTTTTTCCATATTCATATAGGGATTCCATAGAATAACATATTTCCAATGTAATAATTATTGTTTATCGATATATATTTGTGTTCGACTAAAGATTATCTCAATCTTATGCATATCTGATGCTCACTTTGTATTTCAATACATGATGGATTTTCGAAACGTACGTTCATCGGGTCTATTCAGTATAAAACATAGAATCAGAGTATATACAATTTCAATGTTTACATGGATCAGGAAACTAACATCGTGACCATGAGAATGAGTAGGCCCCACGTGATATGTCAACATCTATCCTGTCATGATTAATAGAGGGAGGGGTTGGCACGAACCATTTAAAATTAAATACTGTTTATATTTTAATCGTTTTTTTTTAAATTCAATGCAAGATGCAGAATACCATTAAACATGTTAAAGTAACATTCATATAGTCAAAGTTACCTGCCATGGAATGTTTAAACTTTTTGTTGTAATTTTACATTTCACGATGAACGCCTGGTTAATAAGATGTTTGTATAGAGAGTGACGTGGCGCTTCGCCATTGTCGCTGCTTGTCGTGCGGTTTCAGAGAAATACCATGTTCCCCCTTCCCCTCAATGTTGGAACATTGTTTCGATGTTGTGTCCTAGATGTAAATTAGTATCTGGAAGTACATAAATTACCATGTGTACGATAAGTTTAATGCGCCGAAATGGCTGCAGGACGATATGCTCTCCGTCACGCTCGCCTGCAATTGAGATATAGATGGGGACACTTAGTGACCGGAGATTGAACCGGATCTGAGACCCAGAGTTTTAAAAAAGAAACAGCTTATGAAACGAATTTTCACCGAACCCGGATCGATGTTCTCATATGTGAATTTAAAGCGTTTAATAGACATATTTTTGCAGTCAAAATATTCATTACACTAAAATATGACCGATACCCAACCTATACCACCCTCATAGTCCCGCTTTTTTCCAAGAATAATTACTTTATTCCCTACTTGACTGAGACATCACAGCCGTTCCCAGCTGACACACTTGGAAATGCATGCTCCGCACACGCGATTAATTTTTCTTCTCATCGGTCAAATTTCCATTTTTAAAAAAGACTACCAAAATTACAATTCAACCTGTAAGATGCATAAAAACAAATATTAGGGACATTTACCAAGTTTAAGATTACTAATGAATTTAAGTTTTAAAGGTAGGGTATTTAAAAAAATAAGGTCACCAACTGACCAAGACCACTCACTGAGTCCAAGTCCAACTCCAAGATTTGTCACGTGAAAATATTTTGACAATTTGGTTTTGGAATCATGTTTTAAGAAATGTAAGAAGACCATCAACAGATCAAACAACAAGGTTTAACTATGGATTGGTATGTATTATTTGATTTCATTAATAACTTTTAAAGTAGTCTAATTAGATCTAACCAGGCCTGCTTCCACCGTCGCCGGCGTCGGCCAGACTGTCACTGTAAATGTAATCACTTCGATTATCGCTCAGGCCCCTCGAGGCCTAATCTTAATGTCATCATCATGACATGGTCATGCCAGTGGCGGATCCAGCATAGGGCGTACCCGGCGTACGCCCCCCCCCCCGTTATTGGTGAAAATATTGAATTTTCATGCATTTTTTTTAATGAAGTGAAGCTAACATTAACACCCCTTTTTTGAAGTTTTTCAGCCAAGATGTGGCTTTACGCCCCCTCCTCTTGCACATTCTGGATCCGCCACTGCATGCCTCATGTCACGATGGGCCTACCCTCACAACACAAGTTAGAGTGCCTAATAATAATTGCCACTCTCAGGCAGACTCAGCCTCGGGTAATACTAGGCCTATAGGCCCTACTCGCCGTCAAATTAAAAATGATCAACCAGGATCGCATGATTTTCGGCGATTTCTCCAAAGATTTTAATCGATTTTTCTTTGAAATTTTGCAGAGGCCATTTTCTATTAAAATCCTTACAGGGGTAAAAAATTCGCAAAATAATATTTAATATTTTAAAAGTTAGACCATTTGCCATGTAATAAAATTCTAAAATTATTTTAATGGGTTTAAAGAGGAACGTTATAATTTAAATTCATTACATGTCAAATGGTCTAACTTTTGAAATACGCTATATAAGTTTACGAAGTTTTCAGGGCGGTTAGAATTTGAATAGAAAATGGCCTTTGTAAAATTTGAAGAAAATCGGTTCACAATTGACGGGAAAATCGCCGAAAATCATGCGATCCTGGTTGATTTGACGGCGAGTATAATAATCATCACATCACTGACACTGACAGTCAGTGACTCTGTCACTGACGCTGACAGCACCAATAACCATCACTGACAGTGACACTGGCATCAGTCAGCACTGACACAGTCACCAGTCACAGTGACACTGTCAGTGTCATCAGTGACTCAGTCGCATCACAATCTGAATCACTGAAACTGACAGACTTAAGTCAAGAGTATGCCTACCACTGGACTACCAGGCGCGGATCCAGGTTTAAATGAAAGGAGGGGTTGCGGGTGGTCTGGGGGCCCTCCCCCAGAAAATTTCGAATTTGTAGATGCTCACAGGCACATCATGGGCCAGCAAGAGGGGGGGTTGCAACCGCTACCCATCTCCCCCCCCACCCCCTCGTAGATCTGTCTGAGACAGTGACTGTGAGACTGAGACAGTGAGAGTCATTCCCACTCACTGACAGTGACAGTCTCCTAGTCCTAGGCCTACCCAGATTCTGATACTCTTTCAGTCAGTCAGTGTCAGTGATTAGATTCGGCCGACCTGCTACTCAGTGCTAATACTGCTGTCCTGCTGGTCAAGTGCTAGCTTATTCTATAGTCTGTCCGACGGTGGAGGATGGTCCAAAATGAAAGTTAGCTTTTCAGTATCCAGTCATTCAATATTTAAAGGTTATATTCTCAAGCGAATTTCATGAAAAATAGTAAACCCTAGCCTGGTCTAGGCCTATTATTTTCTAGTCATTTGGCATCGATCCTGAAAATTTTATAACAAAATATTGTATATTTTAAAAGTTTGACCATTTGACACTAACTGCCCGAAGGCGAGAACATTTTTGGGATACTTGCCCCCCAAGTTTATCACTTGCCCGACTTGCCATTGACATGCTAATGTCTGTTGTGACAGTCGCTCAAATTTAAAATGGTGAAAATTGAAGCTATTGCCCAGGGGGCCACTGTCTGAATTTTTTTACTTGCCACCATAAAGTCGGTTGCCCCGGGGAAACGGCAACGGTTAAGTGTCGAGACCTACCGTCTACAGTCTGTGGGAGTAGATAAAGGCGCTATTCGAAATTTGAGAGTGAAATTTTTTGGGGTCATTTTTTCATCTTCCCTCAACAATGACAACATCGCTGGAAGTTTTGTGGAATTTTGTTGTACACACAGACTATTTGTAAGTTGGACCATTTGGCAACATCCCTGAAAATTTTGCGAACTTCCCATAGACAGAGTATTTCAAAAGTCAGACCATTTGACATACAGGTACATAACAGTAATACAATTTGGAGAGTAAACCGGAATGAAGTTTAAAAATGTTTTTTTTTTAACTTTATAGAGGGGCCTTATAATTAATAAATTTGCTAACTAGTCTACAAAGTCTACATGTCAAATGGTCTGTCTTTTAAAATATTTTTTACAAAATTTTCAGGATAGATGCCTACATGGCCCAAATTTCATGAGTATTGACAGAGTAAATACCGAAAAGCTCGGTTGGACTGTCAGGATAGAATTGAATTCAATGACTGCAAGGACTCTCGTCTAGATACTGAATGTGATCCAAAATCTATGGTCTTGTAATTCGTGAATATTTTAGGCTTCAAGGTCGGGTCTGTATAATTTACCAGACATTAGAACAGGTGTGGCCAAGTTATATACTTCTCCAGCCAAACCACTATTTAATGTAATTAAATTTAAAATGTGTGAAATAGCCTAGCTAGGTCTAATATTAGGCCTACAGAATATATGATATGGCATATTGCATCTACATGATATAGTTAGAGGTCTACATATCCCTGAATATAAATTGTACTTGAACTACTTGATAAATCAGCTTTGATTATGTTTTTCAATTGTGACAGAAATCTTAAAAGAGTGGAAAATACACCTACATAAATTTAAAAGTTGACCTGCTAAACTGTTTTTTCATGGATCCTTATATATATATGTGTACATTTGGGCAATCAATGCACCTAGCAGAATAAGTTTAAAATGACTGGCTCAGGCTAAAATCTTTAAAAAATCAGTGC
Source organism: Flabesymbios commensalis (assembly GCA_964017125.1). Classification (NCBI taxonomy): domain Eukaryota; kingdom Metazoa; phylum Annelida; class Polychaeta; order Terebellida; family Flabelligeridae; genus Flabesymbios; species Flabesymbios commensalis. The sequence goes on along the minus strand of OZ024911.1, from coordinate 67,953,066 downwards.
TTTTAGTTTGACTTTATATTAACATGATCGCCATATGATGTAAACATGTCAGTCCACAGACTAGAAAGGCAATTTTTTTAAATTTTTTGTGCTGCGAATTTACCAGTTAGGCTAGATAAAGAGACGAAATTTCTGATTTCTTATTTTGGACAGCCATGTCAAAAATGAGAAATACGGGAATTACGTCTCCATATATCTAGTCTAACTGGTAAATGCGCAGCACAAAAAATAAAAAACTTTTGCAGTTCTAGTCTATGGACATGTTTACATTATATGGTCATATTAATAAGCCAAAATAAAATCACCGATTTTTTAATGATTTTAGTCTGAGCCAGTTCCTTAAACTGCTTTATTTCATCAGCTAAACTTTATAATTGCAATACTTTTGTCCTTTAACAGTTTAATACTACCTATTTGAACTGTGTCACTACTACCTCCACCCACCAACCGCTTATTAGGCTTATTCAGATCTGTGGCGGTGATAGCCTGCCTGTGTCTGCCTGCCGCCTGTTAAGCTAGCTGTGCCACTAAATGGGATTGAGAATATTGCCTCCTTGATAGGAGCCTTGTATTACATTTTTTTTATTGTTCCAATAAAAAAATAGAGATGTTTAAACCAACAGAATAAGAATAGCCCCATCCCAGTTTATAATACTGTAGATCTGGTAATTTTTGCAAGGTTTTAATTTTCGCGAATTTCAAGAGGAGGACAAATTCACGAATATAGGAGTCCCGCGAAATTAATAAATATTATAATAGCTCTACCTATCATCGAAATAAATAATTTGCGAATTCTAGACTTCGTGTAAAATCACAAATTAGCGAAAATCTGAACACGCAAAAATTACGAGATCTACAGTAATGTTAAGTTAACCATTTCACCACCGATTTTTTTTTCTACCTTCATGCAATAGCATTTACCTCAAATAAATGTCAAACAAATGTGTTAAAATATTTCATGGATTATATTTTTATTTTTATAATGGAGGAATCATTACTTCATTACAAAACTTTACACACATTTTACACAACTTTACACACATAATCGATATTTGCATGTGTCATAAATTATGTAATGCAAGTAAAATCTATTATTATGCTGATACCACTGTGTTAGCCAGCGACCCATTTTTTGGATGGGTATCAAGACAGGAAAATTGTCCAAACTACACTGTAAAGAAAGAAAATGCACCTGTAGCCAGTTAGGTGCATTTTCTTCCTTTACATAATATGCAATATGTAATTGGAAAAAAGGGCAGTTGTCAAATCCTAGCTAAGACAGTGGCTCATGCTACCCATATATGATTATCAGTAGTGGATCCATATACTAGGTGGTAAAGGGGTACTGAACCTCATTTTCAAAAGGAATTTTCTGAAAATCTATCGAAAATCATTTATTGACAACCAAAATTTCCTTGAGAGGAATCTCAAACTCAGTATATCAGACACAAAAGGAACAAGGCCAACTAAATTCACATTGTGCCCCATTAAAAAAAACCCAGGTTAACATCCCTACTTAATATTAATATTTTTGCTTAACTTTTTATTATTTATTTGTCTAAATTCTAATTAAAAAAGTGCACAGGTGTATAAATCTGTATTCTGTATAACTAATTTCCTCTCATTTGATACTGAGAATTGTATATTACAAAGTAAATGATAACTATTAACTAGATTAGATCTGAAGTAATTCACCACTTGCACTAAATTAGAAATTGTGCATATTATGTACATTGTAATAATCTCAAATAATTCAACCCTTGCACTGACATATAAATTGTCAATTTTCTAAATGTATTCAAAATTGTGCTTCCAACATTATGAAGTTCAGAACTGTTATTTTTCTCAGTAATTATAATTATAGAAAATTTCATGTTAATGAAAAATGAGTAACATTTGGGGTGTTTTACTGCATTTATTTTTAGACAAATTCAATTCAATGATAGTTTTTGTTTCTATTTCAGATGTAAACTAGGCAGTGAGATAAAGGCAGAAAATCTGGTCTGTGCTACATTGTTGTATGAGGTTTCACAGTTATATTAACATGCTTAACATTATGGTAAGTAAAATCGATTAACACTTCCACTGCTAATCAGCACTTCAGTTGATTTTAATCTTTTTTATTTAATAGCAGGTTAGAGCAGTTATCGGAAATGAAATGAGTGTGCATCAAATTAGCTATATATGATTAATTTCCTTCAAAGTGGATGAAAAGTTGAATAACAGTTGGTAAATTATCTTATTATTTCTATGTTTTCATCTTTTAGGCATAACATTGAATAATAACTCCCAAAAATTTCAGTGTGGGAAAGACAGGTACAACATATTGACCAAAATTTGTTGCTATCATTTCAAATGAAAGAAAAAATACTTCTATATTTAAACAATGAAATATATATATTTGCAGACATGATGTTTCTTCATGCAACAAGTTCAATGGAAAGAAGTGACCATGGTGAACTGCTCATTGGAAAAAAACATGTGCATCACAAGATTGCTACAACAGTCATATTCAACCTGTTATCTCTCTCACCTTACACTTCACCACAATGAAATTTTTAATTGGCATATCAACCAGTGTTTTGTAGTAGAATCTGTCGCAATGCACATTTTCAAATGAGATATTAAATAGCACATATTTTTCACATTTCACATGTTTGACCCACATCTTGTATATTTTGAATTCCGGTAATATTCTTTTGATCAATTGTAGTAGTATATTACATCACAATCATAATGAGGATGTACATGTATGTATTAAAATTGAAACTACAAGTAGAAGCCTAGGTTAATGTTCATGAATTATTTTGCTTGGTATGATCATATACAAATTTGGTAGTAGGCCTCCAGGCAATGAATGTACATGTAATGATCAATTTAATAATGAATTGTCAAACAATGATTTTTTAATCTTTTCAGCTAATTAACTTGGTTTTGAGGGACCCCATGGTAATTTGGAGTGTCAAATAATGTTTAGACAATTTTCAGTGTTATAATTAGGCAATTCTGACTCAAAATGTGATATCTTACACTAAATTAAAAGGCATGTGAAAGTTAGGAATATTTGAATTGCGATTATTTATGAGAAATATGGTGGAAGTAAAAATGTAATGCTTCTTCAAACTGTCTACATTGTGTCATGCATTCCTATATAGTGATGTTATTTCATCTGTCATTTTCTAATGGAAACAGTTGTAAATGACAATGTTGAGTAGTAATTGGATATCATGTATTGATCTGTAAACATGTTAAATCTATGCCACTTTTAACATCTTTGCTAAGGGGTACCAATTAAAAATTAGCCCTTTAATAGGTTAATACACATCATACATGAAAAAGTACATCATATTCAGATATTAGGTATTAAAATTTCTATTGAAAATATGTATGCATGTATTCAGCTGATAAGAAAAGGTATGTTTAGATAATAACAAAAGGTAGTTGATTGATACAACCTATATAAATTAATGGCATAAAGTGATAAACAAAGTGAGTGAGAATGAGCACACATGTAATCAAGTTATGACAATATATAAAATTACAACTCCTTAGTTACCGGTATATATAAAGGTTAAAATTGTGATTCAACCATTGTCCTATGCATTTATGTAAATTCCAGCTTCAAATCATATATCCATAATATTTATTAAATATTGATCAAAAATAGATATTTAACTAATTTAGCTTAATTCATAGAATGATTATTAATGCCAGTTTTTTTATCCCCTGCCCGTAGGGGAAGAGGGATTTTAGTTGCGCCAGGATTCTGTCCGGCGTCAGGTTTTCTTGTTGGCGCAAAAAATCAAAACCTACCAGTTAATTTTTTTTTTAATTTTAACATGACATTCTTAGCAACATGGGGATGTGCAAGTGATTTTTTAAGATGCTACCAGATTTCAATATCGCCACCAGAAGTCAACTCTAAAATTTTTTGTGAGCGCAAAAACTTTTAAAACTTAACGTCTGAAATTATTCGAATTTTACTATCACATTCCCCACCATATGGAGATGTGCAGGTGACTTTTTTAAGGTTTCACTGAAATTCAAAATGCCCGCCACGGTTCAACTTGAATTTTTTGGTGGTCGCTGAAACTTAAAAAAATATTTTGGCCAGTTTGTTTTCAATTTTAAAACACATTCCCAGCAACATGTGGATGTGCAAGCGATTTTTGAAAAATGCTACCCAAATTCAACATGGCCGCCAGAAGTCAACTTCAAAATTTTTTGTGGGCGCAAAAACTTTAAAACTGAACGTCTTAAATTAGTCAAATTTTACAATCACACTCCCCACAATATGGAGATGTGCAGTTGATTTTTTCAAGGTTTTACCGAAATTCAAAATAGCCGCCAAGAATCAATTTCAATTTTTTTGAGATCGCAAAAATTAATAAACTTAGATCGTATATTACTTAATTTTTACTATCACATTCCCCGCGATATGGAGATGTGCATGTGATTTTTCAAGGTTTTACCGAAATTTAAAATGGCCGCCATGTATGATAGCCTCTACAAATGAGTTAAAATTCATCTGGTGTGGTGTATTTATTAATGGTGAATGCTCTGATTGCATATAAAAACAACAATTACAATACACATTGTACATGTTGTAGGCCTGCTTAATATTATCATTATATATTAGTATTTAAGTTTTTTGTGCAGTTCAGTGTGTGTTTTTCATTCCTTAATTGTGTATAGGGCATACACTACATGCAATATCTTTCAACAAATGTAATAATATAATGAGAGGAATATCAGAACTGAAAAATAGGGTAACAAATGTGGATGAAAACTAATGTTAAGAATTCTAGAAATGTAAATTAAGTCTGAAGTTTTCTACTCTCACATTCTAGAAATAATATGCTTGATAATTAGCAAGGGATATTACTGTGTATTTTTTTTTTAAATTAGCAATATATTGCAATAATTTGTTGCTGACCAAATTTATTTGTCACAGAAAAAAATATTGCTGGGACAGATGAGAAATTATTCCAGATAGGCCTACTTGAAAAATGTATAATATATATGTATTGATAATGAGTGTGAAATAAAATTGAAACATTTTGTTTATTCCTGTTCAATCAATCTAATTTTAAAATACTTATAGTCAATAGCAAGGTTGACCTCCTGCTTAAAAATCAGTGAATGTTTCCTAGGTTGGAGTCACATCTAGACCTAAATTGTAAGTCAACAGGATTTGTTTTTAAATTTTTTCGGGGACAAACAAATTTTCGGAGAACTTATTCCGCAACTTCAGACATATTTAATAACCCCCCACAACAGACGGCTATTGTGATCCTTTTGTCATAGGCTCCCATATAGTGATCTTTAAAGTGACAGTTTTTTCGCCCGATCCAGGTAGGATATTCGTTTTTTCGCAAAATGTTTTTAATAGTCCCCTATATTAATAAATGCACCATTTTGAGCGATCAATTTACCAAATAGGTCCAGGCCCTATGCTTTCTGTTGGTTTTTCACATATTTTTTGTAATATTGATAGACAAAATTGGTGTTTGCATGGGTAGAGGTTAGCAGTGGTGGATCCAAGGGGAGAAGGGCACCCTATGTTTTGCCAAACTTATAAGCCTCCCTTAAAAAATGCAGGGAAAACCCCTGTGGCGCCCCCTTCTCTTCAGATAACGGATCACCGCAATTCAGGCCTAGATCATAAATTCGTTGGCCTCTTTTTTGATTATATTTTTTACAATTTTTTTTTTTAATACGCTAACGTGCGGATGGGGTGGTGTGAGACCTTATATTTTCTGTACCAGTGTAGTGTAGGCCTAGACTACACTTTAATCAGCAAATTCCACCCTCCACAAAGGTTCACAAAGTGTTAGGCCTATGCGTAGTGGAGGGCGATATTCTTGTAACAGTAGCAAGTATAGCCTCCAAACACAGCCACTAGTAACATCTATATAATTGAGGGTGCACATGGGTTAAAAAACGAACGGCGAATCGCCTGTTCTTAGGGTCCGCACATCGAGGATTTCAGCTTATAAATAGTGTAAAAACTGAATCTTAAAATTTATATATATTTTTATCTATATTTATATCATTTTTCCCTTATAAAAAGCGAATAGCTGGGTAAAAAGTGAGCTGGGAATAATCCATAATTTCCAGGACCCATGTGCACCCTCGTAATTATGCAGGCCTATAATATGCATGATTTAGGCTACAGGCTATCAGTGATTAAGCCTACCAGTGGGCTAATACGATTGTTCAGAGAGTAGCTAGGCCTAAAGACTGGCTAGGCCTAACGTTACAGGCTGGCCTAGATGTGGGCTCCGAAAATATGCATAGAATGGCAATTGACTGTTCTGTCAACTGTCTGCATCCTGGGTGTGTGTGTGTGAGGGGGGGGGGGGGGTCTGCAAGACCTCTTGCATTTGTATAGGCCTACCCAAAAATGTATTGAAGCCTACCGGCGTATGTATAGGTCTAGCTTATAGGCCTAGTCATACACACTAAATTGGCATATTATAGGACCTAGACTATAGGATAGGTCTAGCTAGTAGCGGTAGCCGAAGTCAGTGGGGCGAATCAAGCTAGTAGCGGTAGCCGACGTCAGTGGGGCGAATCAACTAGGCCACGGCCTGCAGCTGCGTCTCAGCTTATTGTGTGGAAAATTCATTAAAAATTTACATGTAAATCAGCGAAATTCATTCACCCCTGCTAATGTGAAAGTAGGAAAAGTGCACTGGATGTAGCCCCAGTGGCTGAAACAGGTTTCACGGCTACACTAGATGCATCTCGAGCGATTCCAAAATTCCCCCGTGGGCCAAAAAAATTTGAATACAGAGCACCCTCTTAGTTCACTTATTTGTGTATTCTGCAAAGTCAAATCGCCTACATAATTTGTTATAAGTGGTCGTAAACGAGGATACAAATGGCTACTGTAAATTGTGACAGCATGTGCTGACAAGGATCAGCAAAAATTGTATAATTTTTTTGTCTGAAACCGGTGGTCGTAGCCAATCCAAAGGGGTTGAACCCAATATTCTAAGCCACATAAAAATGTAATTGGTTCAGTGAAACATTTGTGTCCAAAAAAATGAGCCAACACCGAAAACATGCTATTTTAAATTTGGTGAGGCATCCGACCTGCGTGTCAGTGATAGGGCCTACATTTATTCATTTTGAAAGTCGAGCTTTATATGCGATATAGTTCATAGTATTCGGGCAGAACAATTTAAAAATGCCTATCTTCATACCTAAACTAGCAAAATCGTTCAGCACTAGGTTAAAATAAATGAAAACAATAACTGAAAAGTAACGAAAACAACAATAATGACGGGATTTCCCGCGATATTTTAACACTCCTGGGAGTGCCAGACAGTAGACCTACAAAACAAACCTCGAAAATGATCACAGACAGCGCACTGACAGTTTAGGGTGGTGATACCACAATATCAGGGGCGTTTTTGACCTATTCACAGCAATAGTGAAGTTCAGCTCCCTCTGGCTTCCTCCTCGGAAATTAACATGGGGGCCGAGGTCGGGGTATGCCTACTCTAACCCCAGCGTGACAGTACACTGGCAAGCCTCGTGCGGACCGAGGGGTGAATTCTTAGCTAGGCCTACTCACAGTGTGGTTGTCTAGCTTGTTACTTAGTGATCTGATTGTTTGTAGCTCTTGGTCTCGTGGCTAGGTTTCAAAGCAATTGACACTTGTCGTAAGGCCCGGGCAGACCGGTTATAGGGCTCGCTAACTCAACAAACAAACAAACATAACTTGACCAATGAGAGGGTGACTTGATCGCGTGTGCGGAGCATGCATGTTCAAGTGTGTCATCTGAGAACGGCTATGATGTCTCAGTGGAGTTGGGAATAAAGTCATTATTCTTCGAAAAAAACGGGACTATGAGGATGGTTTAGGTTAGGTTTTGGTCATATTTTTGTGTATTATGTATTTTGACTGCAAAAACGGGGCATTAAACGATTTAAATTCACAGTTCTGAGCATCTATCCCGGCTGCGTTTCATAAGCTTATTATTTTCCTGACTGCATGAAACTTCTGGCTGAACTCCCAGCATGCCCGGTCGCTATAAACACAAACACCATCTCAATTGCATGCGAGCGTGCTCTCCATGTAGTTAAAATGGTACACGAATAAGCATGTCTTAGCGACCAGGAGGTAAAATGTCAAGACGGCTAATGAGTCTTGAGACGTGATAGACTAGAAACCTGGACCACCTTTACCTTCACTCTTACAGCGCGGGGATCAACTTTAGACGTCAGAATCTGATGTCTAAAGTCGATCAATGTAAAGCAAAAATATTTAAAATGGCCGTAGACCCATAATATAGGTATTCAAATGACGCGGAAAGAGCTAACTAAAACATTTAGAATGATTTCAAATTGAAAAAACCTCATTGGCCTCCATGGTTTATGCGAAAGAATTTCAGCGTTTTAAAGGGTAATGCTATGTTCGTGTGCCGCGTTCGTGTTCCGAACAAGCCGCGTCCTTTAAAGGGACTGTTACACTGTCGCGATCTGTCAGGTAGATCCCAGTGCGACACTGAATATCAGCAAAACGGGATTTCATAGGGACGTGTGGCTCTTGAGAGGTTTCGGAAGACACAGACAGAACGTCATACTATTTTGGTGGATTGCCAGTACGCTGTTGTTTTCATATCATTTGTGTGATAGTTTAAATCTTTAACACGGATCACAACATTTTGGTTTGGTTGGAGACGTATATCCGTCAAGGTTTTGTATATACAAGTATAGTATTACAGGCTCAGCTTCAACCGGCGAGCCTGAAATGAGTGTTCGCCGGTCTTCACTTTAAGATTTTTGATAGGAGATGTTCTATATACCCATGAGCATACTCTCAATCTTTGGTTGGTGATGAGGTACAATCCATACACAATGGAGCAATAATCCAGTTTGGATCCGATGTTTGACCAGTATATCCTTTGTAGGGTTGCCCTGTATTTTTGTTAGAGAAATGTACACCCAAAGCTTTTAAGAAAGAACATTTTCCACTATTTTCACAAGTAACCACTTGTCCAAGCAACCTGGCACATGTAATCATGTTGCTGGATTAAAAATAAATGGTAAAGTCGTCCACATTATAGGCCCTGATGATTTTTCGATGACTGCTGGTAAATCCTTGACTACGCTGTTAAATTTTATTGTAAATGGATTTAGCGACAAAATGTTACTTGTCGGAAATATATAATGTTATAGTGTATAAGTGTTATCTAATCTGACTTTACATTTTCTCCCTTAAAAAAAAACTATTTGTGGCTTTTTGTAGATCAAGAAATATTCCAACTGTGTGTTGATTTGCTTTACAAAACCTTGATGGATATAAGTCTTCAACCAAATGATCTGTAGTGCGTTTAACATGCACTGGTTTTAATAATGATTTATACTGAGGCCACATCTACGAAGGTTTCTTGTGAGAGCTCCGCCATTGAGCGAAGTAACCAGGGTAAGCCGCTATCATCCCACCGGAATAATATGAAGGCTGCATATACAGATATAGGCCTATGAATAGATGGTGGTTGTAGATTAATTGATTAAGTACCGTGCCAAGCAGCATGCAACAGTAGTAACAACTCCCCAGTCAGCCGCCAAAGTGGCATAAAAGTACTACCACTAACAAGCATCTTAGTAGACTACCCCACGCTTCCTGAAAACACACAAAGTAGAACCTATTTTGGTTTACTGCTGTCCCAGTGTCGCAACTCAACGGATCCAGCAAACACAATAAGGGGGAATGTGATGATGTTACACGCCTCTAAAGGAGCGAACATATTATGAGGGACAGATTATCAAGTTTTAATCAACAAAATACCGTTGGTACTGCATTCCGAAGAAATGAAACTATAAGAAACAATTGTATTCATATTATCATTCTATCCACTCGTTTAATTGAATTTTATCACATCAATTTTGAAATTTGTAGCCTATTTGTATACCCTCAAAGAGATTCATAGTCACCATAGTCTAAAATGAAACCTTACAGCTAATGTTTATCGGATAACTGATGCCGAAAATGACATTATTGATGCTAGAAATTGATCTATAGCGCCACAAACTTAGTCACATCACTATTGCACTACTAGCAAAAATTGTATTACACTATAATCGTGTCATCATGTTTTGATCTTCATGTGGTACTTGAAGGTCATATAAGCTTATAATAATGTAAATCGAGGTCCAGAAAAAGGTTCCACGCCCCAATATTAGTCAGAAATGACCTATCACGCTTGACTATTGGATTATTAGTTAAACATCTATTTTTCAAAATAACGCTAGCGGCCATCTTGGATTTTTTTTCTTTTAGGCAAAACCGACATACGATTAATGGGGGATTTTATGATAAATAAATATGGGGATATATGGCTATTTGGGGATACGCAGCTCCGACATCTAGTTTTTTACCCAAAACCCAGCCAATACATCGATTTTTTACGAGTTGTTGGATGCCATTTTAATAATTCAAAATGCTAAAGGTGCCAGTCTGGAATTGTTGCTCAAATCAATCGAGACATATATCATGCATCAATAATCCGAAAAAAAGTTCGCAAAAACACAGATGTAAGGTTCCACCCTCGGCGACCTGACTAGTTTGGGGTTCTGTCCAGAGCTTGTTGTGCCGTCGTGCCTCTCGTAGCGTTTCCTACAGGTCCCTGATCTCGTGCATGTCAAGTTTTGCCAGTGTTCGCGATGTGATCGGATAAATAAACCAATAGCCGGATATAGTCTGAGCTGACATGCCAGGTCGTACGTTTATTTTATACACACCTGACAAATAATTGAAGTATATTAATAATCAATTAATAGAAGAATGAATGAATGGGAGGATTAATAAATTGTCGAATAAGTGAATAAATGAAGGAATATCATCAGTGTCATTTAAAGGCTCGATTATTATTATAACAATCAACGATTATAATTGGTTTGTAGTCACATTTTACGGTTGATAATATGAAAACAATACGTTTTATCCTTACTTTGAATAAGATTTTACGACTTATGGACAGAAGCAGAAACAACCCCACTGGTACATTTTCTTTTTGATGCGTAGAAAAACTTTCACCATCTTTCATATTGTTTCTTCACCGTATTGTGGGGAGCCTCCGTGACCGAGAGGTAGCGTGCTCGACCTCAGACCGCCAGGGCTCGAATTTCGAATCCTGTGTCTGGAGGACAGTGTCATCTCATTCATCTCACCATTCTCAGGAGGTTCTTCTGACCCGGTTTAGCCTATATGTGCACAAAGGTGACCTAAAGCCCGATTCATTTCATTTTATTTCTTCACCTCCCACTTATAAAGATTCAGTATTGTTGGGAGTCTTCGTGACCGGCCTATACCATCAGGGCTAAAAAAAATTGGAATCATGTAGCCAGAGAGCAGTATCATCCGACTCATCTCACCATCCTTTGATCTTTTGGACACACAATGGGAAGAAGCACGGTACAATCCATAAGAAAATATATATAATACTAGTTTCCTTTGGTCTTGTCTTAACTTCTGGTGCAAAAAAAAGAAGCGCAATCATTTCAATTGATGGGCTTAGTTTGGTATTTTATTACACCATTATCGGTGATGTACGGTGCAGTATCTTGACTATTTTATTGTTTTTTTTTGGGGGGGGGGGGAAATTGGCCTATTATGATTTGCATAGAGCCAATCTTATCCAATCACAATCACAACAGAGGCGCAATATATTTCTGATTATATGCTATGCATACAATTACCATATTAACGCAACCCAGCAAACACGACGCGTTGAAACAATGATTTTTATTGTTAGCCCAACGTCTGTGACGCCTCCTCAACATTAAAACAGCATTGTTTCAAAGTGTCGTGTTTGCCGGGAACATGCCAGACCCAGGTGTTGGGACGTTCCCAGCAAACAAAAGACATTGCGCCTGTGTTGGCCCAATGTTGTCCCAAGATTGGTCCAACACCGGCCCAATGTCTCTGGGTTTGCTGGGTTGCCAGTTGCACTCAGCCCTCAGTTTTCCCAACATCTGATTTTTTTTTGGTTTTAAGAAAAATCAATTACATTTCAATTCCTAAAAAGTCAATTCCTTATCAATTCCACCCAAGATTAAGATATCTGACAAACGCAGAAAAGCGGTATATTAACAAAGTAAAAATACATTTGATTTTTTTTCTTGTTAACATAAGTTTGACCAAATTTGTACAATTGCAGCTGTAAAATATAAAAATATATATACATATATAAGGGTTGCGCAAATGTAGTATGTTCAATGTGAAATATATATGTAGGTGATCCACTACCAGTGGGTTCCCGCATATTCCCTTTAGCAAGGCTTGGCTTCTCGACGCCGCAGGCTAAGAGCCTGCGGCCTCGAGAAGCCAACCTTGCAGAGGGAAGATGGCCTCCCGCCTCGCATAGGCCCACTTATTAGCCTACTCATCACAGAACGTCTATATACCAGAACATCAGTGGCAGCCATGTCTTCATTTGTTTGTGGGAATTTATTATTTTTTTGTCTATCCTGGGAAACTCAATAGCCTTTACTTGCAATGTTTTTACCTAGCAATTTAATACAATAAAGCATTTTGGAGGGGTATTTATATAACATTGTTTTCACGGAGTAGCCATTCAAAAGGGTTTCCGATGACGTCTTGCGTTTCACAGAATTATGTATGATTATACAAACTGAGAAATGCAAGATCTAACCCGTACATGACTGTGCATTTTTATATTATAAGCCGTATGGCACGATATTTTTAAAACAACAGGAAAGGGAGAGGGAGTGGGGAGGTGGAAAGAAAAAATAAAGACGTATATAACTTTAGTTAAATTACAGAAAGACAAAATGAAATGAGATGAATCGGGCCTTAGGCCACTTTTATGTGCATACAGGCTAAATTGGGCCAGGAGAACCTCCTGAGGATGGTGAGATGAGTGAGATGACACTGCCCTCCAGACACAGGATTCAGAATTCAAACCTTGTAGGCCTAGGTCTGAGGCCGAGCACGCGACCTCTTGGTCACGGAGGCTCCCCACAGTACTGAGTTTCACGAGTGAATGAGGAAGAAACATTTTTACTCCAAGGCCCCCGCCAATACAGAAAGACGGATAAATAACAGAAAGAAAGGGCTCCGACAACAATCCCAGAGGGGATGAGAATAGTCATTTTTCTTTTCATTTGTAGATGTATAAATCTTATACTGTAGTGCAAAACCATATAAGGCAGTACCCGTTTACTTCACAAGTAAGCAGATACTGCCTTGTGGGTTTGCCTTTTGGGTTAACAAAACACACCAACGCGAGCGCGAACACGAGTGGTTCTTCACCTGGGCACAAATGACGTGACCCGTCATGGTGGAGTAGACATCATGCTAAACGCCAGTAGAGCAATCACTGACGTGGAAAATAAATTCCCAGATGCAAATATAGCGATTTGTTCAGTGCCGCCGGGAAAAGGAAGCGAACGTCAACAGAGCAACGCAGATGATACCACGGTGGCAGTTAACAGCTACCTGCACGCACTCTGCAGGAGCGGCGGCCAGATGCTATTCTACATAGACACATACGCGCTACTATCGCCAAAGGGTAGCCTCGCCAATCACCTGTTCTTTAAAACCGACCCGTCAGGTATCCATTTCAGCGGACAAGGGAAAGTTGAAGTGATATCCTATATATCAGCAGCTTAGAAACCAGAGAAAAACTGAACAAGAACAGTGGTAAACAAAAGGGAAAGCGGATGCCAAGCGCCTCACCATTAGGCTCAGCAGAACATCGCAGCAAAAAAACACTTGTAGAAAACATGGACGATGAATCAGACAGTGAAAGTGACAGTGACTCAGTTTACAGTCACGACCCGACCCTGTAATTCTCTACGGCCCCTCCCACTACAACACCCATCGAACACTAGGACAGACGCCAGGAGAGGTGTCAAGTGCAACCCGGCACACCTCTGAACATCTCAACACAGCACACTACAACTATGAACACTCAATTTCACCAGAACACACCTCCGAACATTTCAACACAACACACCCCATCAACGAACAATCAAAATCAACAGAACACACCAACACAACCAACAAAACTTTTAATCTCGCTTATAAATGTATGTGGTGTAAAAACCAGAATGAAAAGTGTTGAATTTTCTAACTTTGTAAACAATTATGATGTGATATTAATGACAGAAACGAAACTAGACGAATTAGACCAAATTGCTTTTCCAGGCTTTAAGCTGATCACGAAAAATAGACTGTTTAATAGGAAGGCCTCAGGCGGAGTTGCCGCTATAATCAGTGAAAAAGTACAGAGTAGAGTATCTCTTATTAACAACACACAACAAGATTCCTTTTGGTTGAAACTTAATGGTAACAACGACCAAAAATACATGGTTTTATGCCTAATATATGTACCACCAGAAAACTCTAACTACTCCAATATCTCTATATTTGATGACATAGAAGATAATTTAATTGATTTAAAGTCTAAAAATAAGGATTTAGATATATGTATTGCTGGTGATCTAAATGCAAGAACAGCTAATTTAAAGGATTATTTGGAAGTATAAGATCACAAAAAGGAATATCTTTGTAACGAAATGTCTTTTAACAGCTGTGATATTCAACAGAGCAGAAATAATGTTGATAAAGTTGTTAACAACTACGGTAATAGACTCTTAACGCTTTGTAAGACCCTTGAAGTATTTATTGTTAATGGAAGGTTGGGTGAAGACGCTAATCGAGGAAAACTAACATGTAACAATGTCAGTTTGGTAGATTATTTTATATGTTCTCCTCTTATTTTCTCGACTGTTAGTAATTTTGAAGTTCTGGACTTTAATCCACTTCTATCTGACATCCATTGTGCGGTAATTCTCACCCTTAAATACAAGTGTTCAAACCCACGAAATGTAGATTTAGACAAGGATTATACCACAAACCAGGATAATTCATATGTACGTGGCCCACCAAATAAACCTAATTGGAAAGCAGATTTAACTCATCAATACCAACAAAAATTAAACGAAACCGACATAAGTGGTATAAGTCCACCTCAACAATGTACCATTAACAAGTTAGTTGACGAGATCAACTCAGTTTACACCTCAACAGCGAGCGATCTGGGAATGTTGAAGTGTGGCCAAACACCCATTGTACCAAGAAACACCGCGTTAGGACATTACCACACAGAGATTGGTATGACGATGAGTGTGAAACTAAAAAAAAGATTTATGTTAAATACAAAAATAAATATAGGCGACTAAAAAATAATGAAAATTTGATACTATTACGAAATTCTGGTCGAAATTATAAGAAACAGATAAACAAGGCGTTTAAAAATTACAAACAAAACACTGTTAGAAAAATACGTCTACTGAAATCTGAAAACCCTAAGGATTATTGGAATATTATTAATGGCAAAAAAACTTTTAATATATCAGACAAATTGTCACCCACAAATTTTTTCAATCATTTTTCTAAACTTAATAAACAGTAGCCGAGGAATCAGAACCAGAATTTTCTTTTGAAAACGCAGATAATCTATTTAATGACAATTTTACACCCTCGGAGGTTTCTAAATTATTACGGAATTTAAAAAACAATAAAAGTAGCGGACCGGATTAGATTTTAAACGAATTTCTGAAATATTCTCCACCAAATTTCATTGATCTGCTAGTTTTTTAACGTCATTCTAGACACTGGTATTTTTCCAGAACAATGGAGTTTAGCAATAATTAAACCACTCTATAAAAATGTTGGTGAGCGTGAAGCTCCTAGTAATTATCGAGGTATATCATTATTAAGTTGTCGCGGAAAAGTATTCTCAAATTTAATAAACGACCGATTGACATGATTCGTAAATGAAAATAACATAATAGGACCCGAGCAAGCCGGATTCAGATCTGGCTGGGCGGGGGCCCTAGGGTAGTGGTTAGCACCGCTGCCTTTCACGCTAGAGTTCGGGGTTCGGTTCCCGGTCTCGGCGGTTTGAAAGAAGCAAAAATGTTTCTTCCCCATCCACGTGTGAAACTCAGTATTGTGGGGAGCCTCCGTGACCGAGAGGTAGCGTGCTCGGCCTCAGACCGCCAGGGCTCGAATTTGGAGTCCTGTGTCTGGAGGACAGTATCATCTCATTTATCTCACCATCCTCAGAAGGTTCTCCTGGCCCAGTTTAGCCTATATGTGCACAAAGGTGGCCTAAAGCCCGATTCATTTCATTTTATTTCAGATCCGGCTTCTCAACGTTAGATCATATATTTTCATTAAAGACATTTACCTTAACAAACACAAAAGATTATATTGCTGTTATGTAGACTACAGTAAAGCATTTGACACAGTTTCACGTACTGAGCTCTGGTCTAAACTATTAAATAATAATATATCCGGGGAACTTTATTAGATCATTTATAATATGTATAAATCGGCAAAATCATATGTTTCTGTAAATAGTACGCTAACTGATAATGTATGATATGTGTTAGACAAGGAGATAATCTGTCTCCACTATTATTTTCAATATTTTTAAATGACCTTAAACTGTTTTTAGAACCAGCCCACGACGGACTGAAGATTGTGAATACGTTGTCTGTAGAAAATTTAGATCAAGAACGTTTAGTATTTTGTAAATTATATATCCTGCTTTATGCAGATGACACAGTTATCTTGGCTGAATAGCAAGAAGACCTACAGCAATCAATTAATTTAATGGAGCGTTATTGTAGCATGTGGAAACTGAACATAAACGTGTCAAAAACTAAAATTACTGTCTTCTCTCGTGGAAAAATAAGAAAAATACCTAAATTCTTTTTTGGAAAAAATGAACTTGAAGTGATTGGTCAATATAAATACCTGGGCCTCATATTCACCTATAATGGAAAATTTACAGAGGCAAAAAACAACTGGTTGTCAAAGGTAACCGATCTATGTTTTTGTTACTACGTAAATGTAGACAGCTCCAGCTACCTGTCGATATTCAACTCGAACTTTTCGATATTTTAGTCAAACCTATTCTTTTATACGGTTGTGAAATTTGGGCAACAGAAAGTGTCGATATTATTGAAAAAATACATTTGCGATTCTGTAAATATGTACTGCAAGTAAACAAGTCAAGCGAACTCGGCGTAACACCTCTTGTACTACACGCCAAGAGTAGAATGATTATGTTTTGGGCTAGAATATATAAAAGCAGCAGTACACCAAAACTGTCAAATGTTTTGTATCAATTAATTTTTAATCTATACAAGCGGAATATATATAAGTCCCCGTGGCTTTCAACCGTGAAAAATACATTGGAAGGTTGTGGTTTTTCGGGCGTCTGGGATAACCAACTCATTCCATAAAGCATAAATTCATTCAAAAAGAAATTACAACAAAGAATTAAACATCAATTTTTCCAACATTGGACCCCAGAAATTAATCTCATCACAAAGTGTTTAAATTACAGGATGTTTACAACAACACTAAATTTAAAAACATATTTAGTAAATTTGTCCTATCGCGAGAGAGGCATCATGGCTAAGTTTCGCTGTAGAAACCACAACCTTCCAATTGAATCAGGTTGCAGACAAAATATACCCCGCAACCTCAGAATATGTGAGCTGTGCACACAAGATATTGGCGATGAATTTCACTATATTTTTAACTGCTCTCACTTTGAAGTCATACGAAAGGAATTGATAAAAAAACGTCACAGAAACTCACCTCATCAGTTAAATTTGAAACACTAATGAATGTAACAAATAAAAATCAATTGTTCAAATAATGCAAATTCATTGGAAAAATCATTTATTTCGTAAAGTGAGTAACCAAATAAAAATAGAAAATGTATGTACGTTATATTATTAGAACATGATAACTACGCACCTTTAACATGCTCTCCTGGCATGTATGCATACATATCTGTATTTTATATGTACATATTTTTGCAGATCCTGTAAAATAAACTATTGTCTATTGCCTATTGTCTATTGCGATCAGGCACGCGATGGGTGACGCGACGACAGAAGCGAAAATCGCATGACTGTCCACACACCAACGCGACGACCGACGCGACAAAAAAATTAAAGTTTTGAAAATAATCGCGTCGCCCATCGCGCTCGCGTACGTCGTTGTGCTGTATGTTTTGGTAAAGGTCAAATAGTGTTTAATAACCGTCGCGATTTCGTCGCGCGCGAAATCTCGACGGTGTGTTTTTCGCCTAACCCTTAACCCTTTGACTGCCAAATTATTTAATTTGAATTTTCACCCACTTGAAGTTGTGCCTCGCTGACGCGATCCACAACTTCAAGTGAGTGAAAATTATTCAGATTTGACAAAATGGAGGTCAACTCTTTCAAATCTTGCTGGTTGATGTCACATATTATTTTTAACATATTTAAAATGTGGTACTTAATGTGCTAATAGAAAATGAAAATCCGAATATATGCGGCACCGGCGGTTAAAGGGTTAAAGCGCTGAAGTATTTGTGTATAAACCATGGCGACCAAAGGTTTTTTTCAATTTGAAATCATTATGAATGTAATTTTGATGACCTTGAATTTAAATTGACCTTAAAGATGACCTTGAGTAGCCGAAATATTCCATAATTGGATTTTTTCAGTCAAAATGAAAAAGAGGTATCACACACGTTCCTAACTATATTTTTTGAAATGATATTTTCTCTTACTTAATCTTGAAATTGCCTTTTTAACCTTGGAAGATGACCTTGAATAATCAGAATAATTTGAAAAATGAATTGTCCAATCAAAATTACATGACTGCCATCTGGCCAAGTTGCATAATTGTCCGTATTTGGTTTTGTATGTCGTCCGTGCGTGACTGACCCATACCTAGCACACACTTAATATATACTTGGCGTGTTTCTAGCACATGTCCAGGGAGCCTAAATATTTTGCGTTTTGAATATGGGCATCGCGCTAGCGTCTAACACTTCACAGCAAACACAAAACTTTTGTATAACATTTATACAACGTCGGCCTAACGTCTTCGACGTTGGTCCAACATTGTATAAATGGTATACAAATGTTTTATGTTAGCTGGGTTGCTGTGTATTCGTTATTTTATTAAATATTGATGATTTAAGTAGGTCTACAACACGCTGAACATTCGTTCTATACTCGCTGGCCTGTTCATTGCGTACACCAATCCCATTTTTGATTTTCAATTTTGAATATCTGGTCTGTGCGCCCTGTATGTCAATATTAAATTTTTGTTAACTTATATTAAACTGGATTTATGTCCTTGATTTTCCACCGGGCACACGACGTTATAGCAAAAACGTCGTGTCCCCAGTGGGTTGAGCATTTGTCTCCAAATGGCCAGCTACTCATAAATCCTGATAAAATCATGGGCGCACTCATTTTCAATTCGTGGGACGTGCATTTGGTATGTGTGACTGGGCAGTGAACTATAACCACCACTGCTATAATATTTACAGCTTTGTTCGCGAGGTGCTGAGATAAATCAATGTTTCTATTTTGTTTTAGACAGCGTGCCATGACAGGGGGCTTGCACTGGAAAGCGATGATGTGTGGACTCATCTTCCCTAGCGACAAGTGTCCGGTCAACGGAATCAGACAGGAAATCTAGGATTTATTACCTCTAGTTAGAAACATGTTGTCCTGCTTAAAGCTATGGCCCCACCACACAGTGTCAAACGCTGCGTCGTGCCGTGAAATCCAAAACAGGGCAACGCTGAAAAAATAAACTTTTCCCAGCTTTTATTTCGCGGCACAGCGCGGCGCAGCTTGCAGTGTAATTCGTGCATTAAAAAACATACAGTTTATTTTTTTAACCCTTTCAAGCCCGAATTTACCATTGTCATTTTCCTCCACTACAAGCCGCGAATTGCTGTCGCAATTCTCGACTGCTAGCGGATGAAGATGACCAGATGACTTGAATTGGGTGGCAAATGAAAACAAGATTTTGTTTTTATTGAAACAGTTTCTTAAAAAAATCGTTACTAAACCCCTAGGTTTTAGAAAATAAGGTCAATATTCAGAGATGCCAAATGATGCTTTGGTGCATCGTAAATTATTCAATTTGAATTTCCACCCACTTGAAGTTGTGTCTCGCTGACGCGATCCCCAACTTCAAGTGAGTGAAAATTATTCAGATTTGACGAAATGGGGGTCAGCTCTTTTCAAATCTTGCTGATTGATGTCACATTTTATCTTTAACATATTTAAAATGTGATACTTGCTGTGCTAAGAAAAAATGAAAACCCGAATATATGCGGCACCGGCGGTTAAAGGGTTAAAGCCTTAAGGGTTAAGGCGCAGCGCTGCGCGGCGTTTGGTGGGGGCGTAGCTTAACCCTTTAAGCGCTGAGCTTTGATATGTTTTATTAGCAGATTGAATTAGTGTGAATGAAATGAGTTTTCAAACATCAAGATTTGCAGATGTTGGGTCTCGAGTTATACAAATATGAGATAATTTGAGTTGTGGGTCGCGGTAGCAAGACGTAGGGTCAAGTGGGTGACAATTAGATAATTGGGCGCTTCAAGGGTTAATAGATGCCATTTATGTGAACACATGATGTTCAGCTTTCCTCATATTTTTCAGCTTTTGTCAAGCTATTCCATGTTACCATACACTTTTGTATTTTTTTAGATCGTTTCTGAATAAAATTTCTTTGTTACATGTATATGTTTATTATATAATCCTGTTGTTTTGTTTGCTATTCCACCGGCGGGTTTTCTTTCCCTGTTTTCAGAAACGTTATACCCTGTCTATCTTAAAAAAGGTTCCCTGTGTGATATTTTCTGATAATTATTGGATTGAATTTCTTCTTTTTTATGTCTGTGTGAAATTCATACCACTGTTGACTATTTTTCTCTTCTTCCTTTTGTTGTGTGTTGCTACAAGTATATGGCTTCGGCGGCAGCCACGTTACATTGCCCGATAATTTTAACAATGTTGGGCCGATGTCTAAGACGTTGGTCCACCATTGACCCTGAAAAATAATTCCATCCACAGTCTCCTTTTCATTTGCTGTCTGGTGATCTTTCCAAAGGTTTTTGTCTGCTTCGTTTTTCAGTTGGCTTCCACCAAACACATGTCGTTGAAATTATGGTCTATTTAATGGTGGCTCACCGTCTGCGAAGTCAGCCTAACATTGAACCATCAGAGCCTGAATATCACCATAGCTTCTGCTGTTCCATACCATCTTCTTATCGAAACTTTCTTCGACAGCATCGTCAGCAGTCAGAATTTTTCGTGATTTGCATTGTCACATTCAAATAATGATTTGTTTAGGGTAGGTTATATGCATTGCAATTGTTCGGTAATTTTTTGGGCTTTTATTTGGTAACGCGATTGCCAGCTTCGAATGAATGAAATCACCCATACGTTTTATTATCCGATGAAATCACTCTTATTGGGAACATCAAGATTTGCAAATGTGTGGTCTCAAATTAAAGGGACCCCTTGGGATGAGACATTTTCAATTTTGTCAATTTTGACAATTTAATTTATATGAAGCTATATAGCTCACTGATCTTAACTTAAAATACAAAAAAAGTCAAAAAACAATTTTAAAGCACGGAAAAAGAGTGAAATAGCTATATTTCCAGGTCGTATATTGCCATGTAAACAAAACAAGTCAGCAATATACAGGACTTTACACCACATATTCCTACGTCTTGGACGGGGAGATTAAGGCAATCGCCGCTAATTGGCCGCTAATTGGTGTCTTTTAGTCAGGACATGGGGGGATACACGGCAGCACTGATTGTCTGTCCAACGCTGGGCCGACGGCATCAACATGTGGCCCAATGCTGTAGGAACATTCAATCATCCTTCAGCAAGTGTTTAGGCATACAAAGAGATTGTTTGGGTTTTAAGCGGTTTCATAGAAATATTGATAAAAAATATTTGGAAAAATCTAAAAACTGAAAAATGAAATCATGATCTGGGGGATACACCACTTCATTACAAAACTAAAAACGAAAATTGATGTCATCCCAATTTGTCCCTTTAAGTAATGATTTGTTCAGGGCAGGCTATGCATTGAAATTGTTCCTTTAATTAGGCTTTAATTTGGTAACACAATTGCCAGCTTCGAATGAATGAAATTATCGATACATTTTAGTATCCAATTAAATCACTCTTATAGGAAACACCAATATTTGCAAATGTGTGGTCTCAAATTAAACATATGTGCGTAATTTTCACCCACTTGCAGTTGTGGGTCGCGGCAGCGAGACACAACTTCAAGTGGTTGAAATTTTAAATAAGATTACTTTTATCAGCGAGAAAATGCTTTAAAAGTAGACTTCTAATGTAGAATCGGTGCTTTATATCAGATCTCTAACTGAACATTGATTTGGTAACATTGAGCGCGAAAAAAACATTTTTGAAAGCGCTCAAACAATAAAATACCAACTGTTTACTATCTCACAACCGATATTTCAACTGTCAATCAAATCAATAACTACAGCCGTTAACGTTTTTAGCTCTCAATCAATTTGGCTGAAGGTTATCG
The DNA here is from genome assembly GCA_964017125.1 of Flabesymbios commensalis. Classification (NCBI taxonomy): domain Eukaryota; kingdom Metazoa; phylum Annelida; class Polychaeta; order Terebellida; family Flabelligeridae; genus Flabesymbios; species Flabesymbios commensalis. The sequence goes on along the minus strand of OZ024911.1, from coordinate 67,930,622 downwards.
TTGACCCCATGACGTCAGCCTGTCTGTCTGTTCGTCTGTTTGTACGCGTTCCCATTAATGTGAGCTCGATTGACTCGCGGCTTTTTATTGGAATGTTCTGAAAGTTAGTTGACACATGTGTTCACCATACAAACCCACCAGACGAGGTCACGGATCAGATTAAAGATGGCCGCCGGTCGGACATCTATTTACTTTTCTTTTTAAAGGGACTGGCCCAGGCTAAAATCATAAAAAAATCGGTGATTTTATTTTGGGTTCCTAATATGACCATATGATGTAAACATGTACATAGACTAGAACTGCAAATGTTTATAATTTTTGTGCTGTACATTCACCAGTTAGGCTAGATATAGAGACGAGATTCCTGATTTCTAATTATTGACAACCATGTCTAAAATAGGAAATGCGGGAATTTCGTCTCTATATCTAGCCTAACTGGTGAATGCGCAGCACAAGAATTATACAAATTTGCAGTTCTAGTCTATGTACATGTTTACATCATATGGTCATATTAAGAACCCGGAATAAAATCACCGATTTTTTGATGATTTCAGCCTGGGCCAGTCCCTTTAAGTGTTATTGAATCCCTGGTTATTTTTACAAATTTCCAATACACAAACGAGTCATTTGGCGCCGAGGGAAATACCCATCTCTGATGACCTATTTTATAATAATTATTATTAGTTTTCAACAAATTGTAACGCGAAATATACTCAAATCATGGAATTGCAGATGCACATCACACCTTATCACGATTTCCTATTGAAAGCCCATAACCCAGTAAAAACAAAACATTTGTACAATTTTGGCCCAGCGTTGAAGACGTTGGGCCGAAGTTGTACAAGTTGGCTATTTATGAATTTTATCCATGCAAAATACTAATATTAACAGTACAATACTGGCAAAAAATATAATTAGGCAATTGGAAATCGTTGTTGTTTTTTGCTCGTGGAAGATGTTAACAACACGACTGAGTGCTTGAAGCCCTATAATGTCGCAAGTGCAGGTTTACATGCAAGGGATATTTGTCATTTTGATTTGCTGTTTTACCTTGCTTCGCATTTGTTTGATAAAACCTCATTGAACTAGAGAAAAACTAATAAAAATATTCCGATGATGGTAAATTGGTAATACAAAACTTTAACGTCATGTCATTAGCGAATTTAAATTGATGATCACACAACAGACGTTCTTGGATATCATGAATACATGTCTGCTCTTTTATGGTGGAATATAAAGAATAAAGATAAATTATATATAAAAAAATATAGTCACAATGAATATTTAAATGTCACCGAAAAAAATGCATGTCACCTTAATACAACTATTCGTGTTATAAAGTCATGCCTCACGAAAAAACCCACACAAACTTGAAATTATTATTGATCACATCAAAAAAGTATTGGTATAATGTTGGTCCATCGTCTGCGACGCTGGCCCAACATTATATCATGGTTCATTTCGGGGTTTTACCACGTGCTCTTTAACCCTTTCAGTGCGGGGATCGACTTTAGACCTCAGAATCTGACGTCTAATAATTCAGACGTCTGAAGGCGATCCCCCGCACTGAAAATATTTATAATGGCTGTAGACCCATGCCATAGGTATTCAAATAAAGCGAAAAGAGCTAACTAAGATATTTATAATGATTTCTAATTGAACAAACCCTTTTGGTTTATTGGTTGATATCCAAATAGTTCAGCTCCTCAACCCTTTAGGTCCTCACGATGCATTAAAGCATCATTTTACATCCCTGAAAGTGTTTCACACGAAAAAAAAGTGGGGAAATGAACTGAGACACGTAATTTGCAAATACATCAAACGCATCGGCAAAGAGTTCAATTATGTAGCTGATGGGTAGATTGCCCATTTCTCAAGCCGACCACAGCTTTGCTGTGCAAAGCTGAAAGGCAGTATCTGCTCACGTTACAAGTAAGCCTATACTGCCTTGTGACTTTTCAAAGCGGAGATGTGAGATGGAGAAGTCAATGATTTATGATGCCACGTGCCACAAATTGGCAAATGAACATAGCAGATAATGATACATGTGTCATTCCATAAATAATGGAGCCTTGGTGTCTAGCGCGGCTTGTATAGGCTTTTATGATCTTGCCATAATGGCCCTGTCACATTTGGCCAGATAACAAGCCCGACGGACAAGGCACGAGCAGCCTTCGTTGGTGTTTATCGTTCTTCGTTTTATGATAAGTAGGTGTCCGGCAAATATGCTTCATGTTCGTTGATGTTAGTTATTACGCAATATTTTGTCCAGTATAATATGTCCTGGATGTGTTCGTTATTCTTCCGTACAATATATACATTATATTATTCTTCCGTAAAATATAGGTTCTTTAAAAAGAACCCTTTAGAACAATCACCATGCAAACCTAGAAAAAACCTGCAAGGGTTCTCCTGGGGTTGTATGGTGATTGTACTGAACGGTTCCTTCTAAAGAACTTATATTGTTTAGAGTGTAATGGCAAAGTGCGGTGGTGTTTGCTGCTCACCCAGAAAACACAAAACATTCGTATAACATTTGTACAGACAGACATATATTTTATTGACAGGAAAAAAAGTCATTACAGACTTATTTGTCATAGAAATGAAAGAAATATATGTACATGTATATACAAAATTGTTATTTTGTCATATGTCTAAAGTCATATATACTGCATGTCATCTTAATACAATTATTCGTGTTATAAAGTCATGCCTCACGAAAAACCACACACAAATTTGAAATTATTATTGATCACATCAAAAGAGTATCGATATAATGTTGGTCCATCGTCTGCGACGCTGGCCCAACATTATATCATGGTTCATGTCGGGGTTTTAACTCATGGTCATTGAGACACGTACTCTTTAACCCTTTCAGTGCGGGGATCGACTTTAGACCTCAGAATCTGACGTCTAATGATTCAGAAGTCTGAAGGCGATCCCCCGCACTGAAAGAGTCAAATATTTATAATGGCTGTAGACCCATGACATAGGTATTCAAATAAAGCGAAAAGAGCTAACTAAGATATTCATAATGATTTCTAATTGAACAAACCCTTTTGGTTTCTTGGTTGATAGCAAAATAGTTCAGCTCCTCAACCCTTTAGGTCCTCACGATGCATTAAAGCATCATTTTACATCCCTGAAAACAGTCTTAATTTTCCCACAACAAAGGGTTTTAGAGCGAAATTTCCATGAAACTAATTTACCAATTCATGGCAATTTTCTTTAATTTTTAAACCACATCAAATCAGCTTCATCCACTACAAGTCGAGAGTTGCGACAGCAATTCGCGGCTTGTAGTGGGTGAAGATGACAATGGTAAATTCAGGCTTGAAAGGGTTAAGGGCTAAACACGTGCTCATTCAGAAAGTGTTTCACACGAAAAAAAAGTGGGGAAATGAACTGAGACACGTAATTTGCAAATACATCAAACGCATCGGCAAAGAGTTCAATTATGTAGCTGATGGGTAGATTGCCCATTTCTCAAGCCGATCACAGCTTTGCTGTGCAAAGCTGAAAGGCAGTATCTGCTCACGTTACCAGTAAGCCTATACTGCCTTGTGACTTTTCAAAGCGGAGATGTGAGATGGAGAAGTTATTGATTTATGATGCCACGTGCCACAAATTGGCAAATGAACATAACAGATAATGATACATGTGCCATTCCATAAATAATGGAGCCTTGGTGTCTAGCGCGGCTTGTATAGGCTTTTATGATCTTGCCATAATGACCCTGTCACATTTGGCCAGATAACAAGCCCGACGGACAAGGAACGAGCAGCCTTCGTTGGTGTTTATCGTTCTTCGTTTTATGTTAAGTAGGTGTCCGGCAAATATGCTTCCTGTTCGTTGATGTTAGTTATTACGTAATATTTCGTCCATCAGACACTCGTTTTGTCCAGTATAATATGTCCTGGATGTGTTCGTTATTCTTCCGTACACTCTAAACAATATAGGTTCTTTAAAAAGAACCCTTCAGAACAATCACCATGCAAACCTAGAAAAACCCTGCAAGGGTTCTCCTTGGGTTGCATGGTGATTGTACTGAACGGTTCCTTCTAAAGAACCTATATTGTTTGATATTGTTTAGAGTGTAATGGCAAAGTGCGGTGGTGTTTGCTGCTCACCCAGGAAACACAAAACATTCGTATAACATTTGTACAGACAGACATATATTTTATTGACAGGAAAAAAAGTCATTACAGACTTATTTGTCATAGAAATGAAAGAAATATATGTACATGTATATACAAAATTGTTAATTTGTCATATGTCTAAAGTCATATGACAATATACATGGCATGACATACACAACTAAAATCATTTTAAGTGGCATTGCCAAAATAAAAACTGGGTATTTTGATAATATAAATGATCATGACTTAAAATAAATTAAAAGGCATTGACAAGATAACATAGAGGTCTATCATTTTGTTTCCCGCACCAAGGCCAGAGATAAAATAGCTACTATATATGACATACTAATTATATATAGCAGCAAAAAAGACACTCTGGAAAGCGTAGCAACCTAAAATATATACAAGTTCATAATTATTCTAAAGTAACTGGAGTGTGCAATAAGACAATGGTAAAAATTATACGGTATTTTTTTAAATTAAATATAATATCATGCAAGTACAATAAATGTGGCATAAACAGGTAGCTTCGAGTCATGTGACCAAACAAGCACAGTCGCTATGAAATCGGAGATTCCCTGGTATTGACCAGTGGTGCAAACTTAACAACGTAATAACAGTAATAATGGCGGTTACAAATTATTTGTGCAATTCACACAGGACATGGCCCTCGCACAAAAACATTACATCTTATTCAAATTCACTATATGTTTTAACCCTTAAACCGCCGGTGCCGCATATATTCGGGTTTTTATTTTTGTTTAGCACACTAACTACCACATTTTAAATAATTATGTTCAAGACAAAATGTGACATCAACCAGCAAGATTTAAAAAGAGTTGACCACCATTTTGTCAAATCTGGATAATTTTCACTCACTTGAAGTTGTGGATTGCGTCAGCAAGACATAGCTTAAAGTGGGTAAAAATTTCAAATTGAATAATTTGGCGGTTAAAGGGTTAATTCATACTGTTTCAATCAAGACCTAGTTAGTATCACATACTCGGAGTTACAATCGAAGAAAAACATTCCCGACCTCATAGAGAAAATCAGTTGACTTAGCAACTCTGAGATCCTCCATAAGGCCCCACCTCGTCTGATAACAAAGGCGACGGAAACGTCCCTAACCGGCCCTAAAAAGCCAAATAATAAGATCCGAGAGCAACAACCGTCCTGATATGTGGTAGAACCCAAGTCAGATCATGAGGGCATGATGATATGAACAATATAGCGACAGGTGACAGCTTTATTATACTCAGTATTTTAACCCTTAATTTGTTTATTTGTTTAAAACAACCATAAATAAATTGTGCTAGTGACTTCACCACTGTTATGTCTCTAGATGTCATAATTCGTAGAAACATTTCATTTGTCGGTTGTATATTGATAATTGCGGCTACAGAATCAAACAAGATTTCGCGTTCATTATTCATAGCGCTACAGTGGAGAAGAAGATGTATTTCATCGTCAATTTTGTTTAATTCACACCTTGTGCATATTCGCTGATTTTTTGGAGTGATTGGATTAATAAATTGTCCTCTTTCTATATTTAGATCATGTGAGCTCATTCGATATCTTGCCATTGCTGTTATGAGGTGGTTCCCCCTTATGTGTAAGATATATGGCTCAACACAGAAATATTTTTTTACTAATGCATATGTGCGCAGCTTACTCGAGCTCTCAATATCTTTTCTCCACCGCTGTGTAAATATTCTAACTATTGATTCTTTAAATGAAAGCATGAATTTATTTGTATCCCCAATATTCTGCGATTCCCAAGTTTGATCAAGCCCGGTTCGTTCGAGGATAGAGCGAATACGGGAACACCAATTCGTGAAGCCAATGGCATCTAGCTCATGTAGCATATTGTAGGCATTTCTGACTGGATGGCTCTGAGATAGTTTTAGAATTCTACACCAATATTTTACAGCCTGATGATCAGTGGAAAGCGACCCGGGTCCCCATATATTGCAGGTGTAGGTGTTTGCGTTCTAACGCCAAGTGTAGATTTAATACATTTTAGATGGATTTTTTCCTAATCGTTAACATCATCGCCTGTATACCATATATCACTTCCATATTCTAGTGTGGGCAATATTTGGCAATCAAATAGCTTGAACGCAATAGTGGGTAACAATTTACCGACCACAGGACGGGACTGTTTACGTAGAGCAAAAATTGTTTTCCCAGCTTGGGAAGCAAGATGAGAATTTTTTTATTTTAACACGTTATTAGCGGACTTGGTGCTATACACTACACCTAAGTATTTATATTGTTCAGCCTTTTCTATAATGTTATCACCATAGTGGAAGCTTCCACATACTGCTGTGAAACGCTCATTAAAGATAAGTATTTTTGTTTTAGGAATGCTCACTATGATATGCCATAGGCAAGCATATGAATATAGGGCAGTTAGCTGTTTTTGTAATGCCTCGGCGATACCTTGATCTTGGTCAAATGATGCGGATATGTCTTGTAAAAATTCCGTGAATAGTTTGGAACTGAGCATACCGCCTTGTAGAACCCTAAATTCGCGTTTTAATATGTCACTGATACGCGCGTGCCATTTTACACGGTACTCTGCTTTAGAAAATATGCTTTTTATTATGTTTAGCAAATTGCCGTCTATTCCCCTGTTCAATAATTTGTAGTATAATGATGTTCTATCAATATAGTCAAATGCTTTTGTGAAATCGACAAAGCATGTATACAGGGGTTTAGAAAGACACCTTTGTTATCTATGACGGCACATAGTATGAATATATTGTCCGTAGTTCGCGAATTGCTTTTAAAACCAGCTTGATAGGGATCATTATCATTACATACTTCGTTTTTAAATGAGAGTCTGTTATTAAGTATAGATTCAAATAGTTTCCCAATACACGGCATGACAGTGATTTTTCTGTAATTATATGGAACATCATGGTACCCCTTTTTATGGACAGGGTGGATTATACCGGTAGCCTATCTAGATGGATATTCTCCATTGGTAAAGATGGTATTGAACAGCAATTCTAATGCTGGCAAGAGTTCATTGCATCCATATTTGTAAAATTCGGCAGAAATACCATCTACACCTGCTGCTTTTTTGCATTTCAACTTTTGAATTGCCTTTTTAATTTTATTCTATGTCATATTGGATTTATCGTGCTCTACATTATGTTGGAATGACGTAACTTGCTTTATAATATTATTCATGTGTTCATAATCAAAATAATCCACATGGGGTGGGTAGACTTGTTGTTCAAAATAGTTCACAAAGTCGGCTCAACATTGTACTAATGTTATACAAATGTTTGTGTTTCCTGGGCACTTCGGCCAAGTGTGACAGGGAAAATTTAGAATTCATAGCATGCTAGATGCACCCCGAAGACACCTAATATGTGACATTGATGACCACGCCATGACCCGAGAGAATATCCTTTAATTTGCCGGACAGGAAATGATCATTTACAAACGCTGTATATCTCCAACGTTTTTATGACTTCGATGTACATTTTAAATTTTCAGATTGCTGAAATTGGCCAAATTGGATTTCTCATAAAAAATTAGCAATTTGCTACTAAATTTAGGCTTAATGCTTATATCAATATATACATGTGTAATTCTTTTCTTCATTATTCATTCTCTCACTCATTGTGTAATTCTTTATACATACTCTTACTCATTATGTAATTTCTCGGTTTATACGCTTTCCAGAGGTTTTTTTTGCTATATATGCAATAGCTATTTTATCTCTGGTTTTGGTGCGGAAAACTTAAAAGTATCACGACAATGCTGTTGAACTGTATGTTATTTTAAATGGTTCTGCTGCATATTTTATTTAACCTGTGCTTGTTTTAGTATATAATGTCGTTAGATTTTAATTTAACTTGTTGATTTTCGTGTGATTTTACCGAGCTAATCCTGTTGTATATAGTCATGTACATATGTTCATTTTAAATACGCATGAGTCTGCATAGACTTACCGTCGTCAATAAATATCTATGTAATGGTGTTCATTATATATTTCAGTCACTTGTGATATAATATATGCTGATTTACAATGGAAAACAACAATCAAAATATATATTTTTGCGTTTTTGTAGCGAAAAGTGAAAAAACGTTAAAGAATACATTTAGCACCAACCTGTACTTGTGAGAAATGGGTTTCCTGATAAAGGAACATTTGCTGAGGTAGAATCAGATATCAGATCTTTGCCACTCGCTCGGTTGTGCCATATAGCTCCCATACGATATTCTTTGTCTCCATATCCTAATATGGGCAAATTTGAAAACCAAAAAAGACTGATTATGTAGAGAAAAACCGGTTTGAGAATTAAGCAAGATGAAAATATTATTTGAATATTTAGTGCTATGCACTACGCCAACTTTTTAATATTATTCGTTTTTTTTATATATTACGTTATCACCATAGTAGAAGCTATCACATGTGCAGCATGTGTAGCCCAATCTATCAACAGCTTCTGGAAACGGAAAAAGTAATCTTGCAAATAAAACGGATACCATTAATAGGCCTAAACAGCGTACATGTACTAGAATACCATGATCTGTGATTTGGGGTAATAGAGCATACCGCATTGTAAAACTTGCGTACTAATTGAAAAGAGACGTCAACACGACACGGCGGACGGCGAAGGGCTGGTTTTCAATCTAGACTCCAGGTTCATTAAAGAAACTCCTTTATTCTAGGAATACTGTCGTGTTTATTTCTCCTCGTCTGTGTAGACCACATTTAATATACAGATACAATTACATAGTCAGTTTACCCTGCCCAACATGGCCCCACTTGGTTCTAAACATGCTAAACCAGAGCGCGCACCATCGTGCGTTAGCCAGCACTCTGGCTCACCTCAACCTCGCATCTCGGCCCGCTCCCGTCCCGCTCTCCTGTGCCCACCGACGTCTGTCCCTTATATCTACTTTACCTCAACATAATCACAACATTGATTCAACATATACTTAGGCATCATCATAATCGGAACATGGATTTAACATACATTTACCGGCCCGAAGGCATCCCTTTGCCCAGCCCACACGGATGCCAGTCACTCTGAGAGGACAGCCTATCTTCATGATCCCGCCGACCTCTGGCGGCATCTGCCGGGACCGCCTGTGTTACAAACTGGATTACAGCCTGGATTACAAATGAGTAATTCATTGTAACTCATTGTAACACGCCAGGCCGCAACGCGGTCCAGCCACGCGCGACTTGTCCTGTTTGCTGGTGTCCCGGTCAGAAAGATCAATGATAGCATCATAGCTATGCATACTTTTACATAATGATGGACGACTACCATTATACACGACGCCTAACTCTGTTCTGTCAATGTACTCAAATGCCAACCTTGAGAAATGAGCAAAGCATGTGCATACTGGCTTTGAAAACATTTTTTGTCTTTGTCTATCTATAATGCTACATATCATACTGGCTGTTGTTTGATATATGGAAATTAGACCTGGAGGCATAAGTCGTAAATGGAGCTCCATCTACGACTTAGGCCTCCAGGTCTATATAAAAATCTGCCTCATTTTTAAAGAGGAGTCTGTTTTTAAGTTTAAATTATAACAATTTCCCAATACATGTCATCACTATTGTTATGTTTTCGAAATATTTTACTAATATTCTATCAAGTGAGATATGTGCTTCAATTGCTAGGATTTGAAGATTTATCTTGGTCTACGATTTGATTTATATTATTCCGGGATGATGTAGTTTTTCTTGAGTATTATTCATGAGCTCATGGTAGAAATAGTCACCATGAGTTTGGTAGATTTGTTATTCGCAATGTTTCTCAAATTCCGCCACGGCAGGGTCTGTAGTTGAATTTTAACGGTATAATTTTAGGATTTCCAGAAAAAAAACTATTATTTCACCATGCATAATTATATAAGCCTGAAATTAAGAGACGTGGCGAATGCTTCCACCCATTCCGCTGCTTTATTAGCTTCGCAAGGGAGATTATGTGTTCGGTTTTTCTGGTTGATCAGTCACTGTCTCTCTGTATGTCTGTCTGTCTGTACGTTGGATTACTTTAAACGTAAAGGACGGATTAAAATGAAACTTTTACCAGAGGTAAAGGCTCAATCGATTACATTTTAGGGATGGTCCGGATTACAATATCATGGTCTCACCCAACTAATGAGTAAAATAAAATTATAATGATTTTATTTTCACCAGATCCCACTAGTTATTGTGGCCAGGAAGGCAATTATTATTCATACAAATTTATAATGTGACTATTTCCCTGACAATGTTTGATTTTGTGTTTGGAATTCACAAAAAACACAAAAAAAATAAAAAATTGCGGAATAATATGAGGGCCAAATCACAAACACTCTCTGAGCTAAGGGAGTCACTGACAATGGCTAATTCCGACCTTTTTAAGGTAATCACTGACTTCGGCTGTAAATTAAAATATGAAAGTGGCTAACCCCCATTTAAAATATTTTTTAGTGAATTCACAACGCTGTAACTTTCCATGCTAGCGGATTTAATATATTTTGATAGACCTCTGGCCTCTAGCGTGTGGGCGATAATACATGCAAATCTATAGGATTGTAAATACTTGTGTGAGACCTCATATGGATTGGTGGTAAAGTGCATTTGACCTACCTGTATGGAAGACTATTTTTATGACGTCATAGTCTTACCAATGACTTACCCATTAATTTTTTGACTTTACAACTCGATATATTGAGTTTACAACTCGATATATTATTTAAAAGTCCATATATTGAGTTCACAACTATTATATTGCATAGCTATATCCTGTATAACCCAGGGGCTACCTCAGGGGATCCTCCTCAGAAAAGAAGTCGGTTTCTGGGGGTAGTTTTATCAGGGGGAAGTCGGTAATGGAAGAGTTAAGGTCTACTGACATGCTGGCTACTACAGTCAAGTTTGAAACAGCTTCACTTTGGCGTCTAGTTTAAATTGTAAGCCTCAATTGTCATTGTTTTTAATGTATATATTTAGCATTAACATAAAAAAATACAGTACTTTGAACAATTAGTTGGTTCAGTAATTTAAATTATAGTGACAAAATAGCCCAAATTACTCTCCTATCGAGCCGATAAAAAACATAAATTGACAGCAGGAAAGGTAGACCGGAACTCAGTTATCCCTTTTCCTAGCCGCGCATGCACACCGTAAGTTCACGACAATCTCGCGCCAGTTGATAGTCCATATCTAGAGGTCTAGGAAATAACCAAGAGGAGAGAGGACTGAACTTTGTACGGTTTTATCAAAAGCATTTGTATTGTCAGTGTTCTATGTCAAGTTTTGTAAACCTGCTCAAAAGTTCGTGAAATACTTACCTACACTTGGATTTTGCAAAAGTCAAGATACCCGCGAATATGTTCACTTAAACACATAGTTGCCTACTGTATACTACTTTATCCTACCATTAACATGATTAATCAAATCATAATAGATGTGTATGTGATAGCCTGCGCACATGAAAGTCCACAGTGTGACATGCAAAAATGGCTACAAAACAGCACTTGTCACGAAAATGAAAATGAAGAATGTGGTAGTCCCTGACCCTCAAACCTTTTCATAGAATATTACACACACGAACTGGATTTAACAACAATCACGAATTTTGTAAAGGTTGCTATTTCACGCCTCCAAATCTTGTTTTTTTTCTTTTGTGACCTATTACCTGATCTCAGTGGGAATGCTAGAGGTATATTGTACTTTTTAAGAGTATTTATCATGTTTCTTGTCTATATGTCAGGCCTAATGGTCACAATAAGTTACAAGAGCATCTAACTTTCGCAGGCCGAAGTGCACTGGAGATTTTTATTGTCATGAGAACAATTGTTTCTGGTAGTCCTGCACTTGATAAATAATAAAGATTACAATATGTTTTATAAATAATATTAAAAATAAAAAAAATGTTTATAAATAAAAAATTATTAGCTATAAATGGAAAAATAATATAATTTTAATAATGATAAATAATCATATAATTATATAATTATAATAAGCCATTCAACATAGAGGCGCGTACAATAGTGTACACAGGTCCTGGTTTACAACTGTTCTGGTTTGGGACGGTGTTTTTAGAGCTTAATCTTCAACATTTCCCCTTCGATACATGTATATGTCAAATTGTTATAAATATATCAGAATGAAAAAAAATAATACGCAGAGATAGGCAGTATAATTTTATAACGCCCAGGTGATATTTGAATTTATTACTTGGGTTTGAATGACATGGAGGGGGGGGGGAGGTATAATACGCAGAGATGGGCAGTATAGTTTGATAACGCCCAGGGGGAATTTTAATTTATTACTTGGGTTTGAATGACATGAAGGGGGGGGGGTATGGAATGTGGCCATCAGCGGCGTCCATATAATGACTGCGGGGCATTACATGTCTTCGCTTGTAGTCTTACAGCTCTTTCTACTTCATTTGAAGACCTGTCTTATGGGTCTACGGCTATAATAAAGATGTGTATTCTTTCAGTGTGGACATCGTCTTTATACGTCAGAATATGTCATCTACAGCGTCATATTCTGACGTACATGTATAAAGACGGTCCCCGCGCTGAAAGGTTCAAAAATAACACGGCTTGCATTTCTCTGACTGATCGCTTACTGTAACCTTTCGGGTGCTTGACATAAAAATCACGTTTAATTAAAAAAATACAACATGATTAATCTCAATACTTCACGTCGCAGGCAAAATGAAAATCAATTTGAATCTGGTATTTCCAGATGTATAAAGTAAATTATGGTTAGATTGGTTTCAGAACAAAACTATTTAGACTTTTTTGATAGGTGATCTCAGACATAAATAGTGAGAAAAGTAATCGTTATAATGTTTTGTGATTCTTTTTTTCACTTCGAGATAATTTTGTGATATTAAGTCTTTGGACAACCATGTCAAAAATAAGAAATACGGGAATTTCGTCTCTATGTCTATCCTAACTGGTAAATGCGCAGCACAAAAAAATAAAAAACTTTTGCAGTTCTAGTCTATGGACATGTTTACATCATATGGTCATATTAAGAAGCCAAAATAAAATCACCGATTTTTTATGATTTTAGCCTGAGACAGTACCTTTAACTGAATGAGGGTCAACTCCGGTCGAGTGGTCAGTCCGTACATAAAATTAACGAAATGATGCTGAAAATTTTTGCGCAAGGTGTGATATCTATGAAATACTATTTCTTGATATATAAACAATAATAATTGCCTGTTTTTACTTGTTTGCTCCATCATCTGTGAGATATGGTTCAAACATATTATGGTAATATAAACCCAGTTTGCGTGCATTAAGTGGTTTCCCCAGCAACCGTCAGTACGTCACGTATTATTTACTCGTTTTTCATATAAACGTGTCAGACAATTATGTAAATGATATGGCACACACTGCGATATCACATTAATGCCAAAACAAAGTATAATCTGAGTCGATGTATGCAGATATCTATTATTGTTTTCATCAACTCTGCTTTGCAAAACCAAAATGCAGTATCTGCTTATACTTGGAACTGTTCACCCCAGCACCGACGATTTCATTGTTTGGCTACATTATTTATATAATATTGGCAAATCAACATTGGAAGAACTTGATTATTTTATCGATGCGCTCATAACAATCAAAATGCATTAAAAAACCTTTTGCTGAAAATAGTGATGCACAGAATTACATGAATTTTTCACCAGAGGTGTGTCTCGGGCCTAGAAGCAAACAGTTTTTTGGATTTTGGGATTTTTTAGATTTTGGGGATAATCCGGATTATGATCTGGATCCAGGCTTACGATCCGGATCCGATGCGGATCGCACGGATTTGCATAAAATTCACGTGTGTCTCGGGCGAAGACCCATTGAAATTTGACGATGATCCGGATTACGATCCGACTCCCGGATCAGTATTACGATCTTTAATTTTGGCGGAGGTTTAGTCTCTGACTGATTCACTGTCTGAATTTTCTGTGACAGTCTCACGTAAAGTGGCATCAGTTGTTTATTGCCTTTTTCTTACTTTTATAAAACCACATTGAAAGCAAACCTCTTCCACTCAAGTATATAATTATACCAATAACTTTCTACGATTTTGAGCATATTTTATTCATCCCCAATGCATGGCTTAATACACGTGCATAATTTTCATACAAGTATATATATTTTGACATTTTTAAAGCATAATCCTATAATAGCAACACAATCATTATCAAAAGTGAAAGGTGATGTAGGTATTTAAGGAGCGTGAGGGCTGAGTGTTATAATATTAAATTAAAACACACAACTACATTATTTTATTTCTCCGACCACTACATTCTACGCCGAGTTATTATTAAATACAGAGCTATTATAATGGTAGGCATAGCACTGAAAATGTGTATATGTATATGGGCACAACTTTTCCTAGAATCAGTCCAGTGCGACTGAGCTCTTGATTTTGAAGGATCCTCAATAGGGACGGATATGTTTTAACTCAGTTAAACCCTGGAGGTAGTCCATTCTTGGCTGTGAAAAAGGCCTCGGCCTTCGGCCTCAACCTTTTTCACAGGCAAGAATGTAGAGCTCATCGGGTTTTATCCTTCACGTCTATCTACGGCATTGAAAAGCAATAAGACAAAAAATCCTTGTATATTAGCTGTCCATTCTGTAGAAAACGAACCCTCTACTTGGGTCACTAACTTTTCACTTCAAACGTGTTCTTTTACTTAAAAAGTTTCCCATTCATATTGAGTGGAATGTCCAGTGAGTGGGCAGTTTGATGGTTTCTTCTAACAGGGTTTTCCTCTTAAGTGGGTGTAGCCGTCTGGCCTCCGTCATTCAGGTCGTAACCTCGATGGCGTTTGGCAGAAGTGACCACTGTCCACTACACCCAGTGACCAGATAACTAAATGTAAACAAAGTAATGTGCGAGATAAAAATCAAATAAATTATCATGCACATGTACACTCGAAAAAACTTACTAATAGACCGGACGCAATACCCGTTAAAAAAGTAGATACTAGAAGAAAATCGCCTTATATTTTATGAAACACTGACACTGTTTTATCTCTAACACGATAATGTCGTATGTAGGCGTGAGTGCTTGCATGTTTTCATGGTATTTAGTGCGGAATTGTTCTGTGTTATCAGTTCACTGTTGTAAATTAGACTTGAAGTATGACAGTGATTTCGGAGTAGACACATTGTTTCTGTACTACGTGTGGAAAACACAAAATAAAAAGTACTGTGCCCCGTGAATAATTGACGGTCCACATATCATGTGGGAGAATTAATTCTTTAACCGTCAAATTATTCAATTTGAATTCTCACCCACTTGAAGTTGTGTCTCGCCAACGCGATCCACAATTTCAAGTGAGTGAAAATTATTCAGATTTGACAAAATGGCGGTCAACTGTTTTCAAATATTACTGATTGATGTCACATTTTATCTTCAACATATTCAAAATGTGGTACTTAATGTGCTAATAAAAAATGAAAAACCGAATATATGCGGCACCGGCGGTAAAGGGTTAATAAATCTCCTCCCGTCACTCCGGTGTTATTTAAATTAAGTAGAATACATTATTTTGGTCGAGGTTCAATTTGCGGCACCAAAAACCAGCTTTAATCCTTGAAGACTATTATATAGTCGTTTTTTATCTGTTTTATTAGCAGGTTAAAGCACAGTCATCGGGTATTTAAAGGGACTGGCCCACGCTAAAATCATAAAAAAATCGGTGATTTTATTTCGGGTTCTTAATATGACCATATGATGTAAACATGTACATAGACTAGAACTGCAAATTTTTATAATTTTTGTGCTGCGCATTCACCAGTTAGGCTAGATATAGAGACGAAATTCCTGATTTGTAATTATTGACAACCATGTCAAAAATAGGAAATGCGGGAATTTCGTCTCTATATCTAGTCTAACTGATGAATGCACAGCACAAAAATTATACAAATTTGCAGTTCTAGTCTATGTGCATGTTTACATCATATGGTCATATTAAGAACCCGAAATCACCGATTTTTTGATGATTTTAGCCTGGGCCAGTCCCTTTAATGAGTGTTTGAACATCCAGATTTGCAATTGTGTGCTTTCAAAATGAATAAATATATGCAATGTTCACCTGCTTGAAGTTGTTGGTCGCGGTAGCGAGGCACAACATCAAGTTTGTGAAAATTTAAACTTTTACTGTTAAAAATTTAAACGGTTAAAGGGTTAATTGCACGGTTAAGGCGACCACATCACCAGCTGTCATATAGGGGTGGTGCACGCTCGCATGCAATTGAGATGGTGTTTGTGTTTATAGCGACCGGGCATGCTGGGAGTTCAGCCAGAAGTTTCATGCAGTCAGGAAAATAATAAGCTTATGAAACGCAGCCGGGATAGATGCTCAGAACTGTGAATTTAAATCGTTTAATGCCCCGTTTTTGCAGTCAAAATACATAATACACAAAAATATGACCAAAACCTAACCTAAACCATCCTCATAGTCCCGTTTTTTTCGAAGAATAATGACTTTATTCCCAACTCCACTGAGACATCATAGCCGTTCTCAGATGACACACTTGAACATGCATGCTCCGCACACGCGATCAAGTCACCCTCTCATTGGTCAAGTTATGTTTGTTTGTTTGTTGAGTTAGCGAGCCCTATAACCGGTCTGCCCGGGCCTTACGACAAGTGTCAATTGCTTTGAAACCTAGCCACGAGACCAAGAGCTACAAACAATCAGATCACTAAGTAACAAGCTAGACAACCACACTGTGAGTAGGCCTAGCTAAGAATTCACCCCTCGGTCCGCACGAGGCTTGCCAGTGTACTGTCACGCTGGGGTTAGAGTAGGCATACCCCGACCTCGGCCCCCATGTTAATTTCCGAGGAGGAAGCCAGAGGGAGCTGAACTTCACTATTGCTGTGAATAGGTCAAAAACGCCCCTGATATTGTGGTATCACCACCCTAAACTGTCAGTGCGCTGTCTGTGATCATTTTCGAGGTTTGTTTTGTAGGTCTACTGTCTGGCACTCCCAGGAGTGTTAAAATATCGCGGGAAATCCCGTCATTATTGTTGTTTTCGTTACTTTTCAGTTATTGTTTTCATTTATTTTAACCTAGTGCTGAACGATTTTGCTAGTTTAGGTATGAAGATAGGCATTTTTAAATTGTTCTGCCCGAATACTATGAACTATATCGCATATAAAGCTCGACTTTCAAAATGAATAAATGTAGGCCCTATCACTGACACGCAGGTCGGATGCCTCACCAAATTTAAAATAGCATGTTTTCGGTGTTGGCTCATTTTTTTGGACACAAATGTTTCACTGAACCAATTACATTTTTATGTGGCTTAGAATATTGGGTTCAACCCCTTTGGATTGGCTACGACCACCGGTTTCAGACAAAAAAATTATACAATTTTTGCTGATCCTTGTCAGCACATGCTGTCACAATTTACAGTAGCCATTTGTATCCTCGTTTACGACCACTTATAACAAATTATGTAGGCGATTTGACTTTGCAGAATACACAAATAAGTGAACTAAGAGGGTGCTCTGTATTCAAATTTTTTTGGCCCACGGGGGAATTTTGGAATCGCTCGAGATGCATCTAGTGTAGCCGTGAAACCTGTTTCAGCCACTGGGGCTACATCCAGTGCACTTTTCCTACTTTCACATTAGCAGGGGTGAATGAATTTCGCAGATTTACATGTAAATTTTTAATGAATTTTCCACACAATAAGCTGAGACGCAGCTGCAGGCCGTGGCCTAGTTGATTCGCCCCACTGACGTCGGCTACCGCTACTAGCTTGATTCGCCCCACTGACTTCGGCTACCGCTACTAGCTAGACCTATCCTATAGTCTAGGTCCTATAATATGCCAATTTAGTGTGTATGACTAGGCCTATAAGCTAGACCTATACATACGCCGGTAGGCTTCAATACATTTTTGGGTAGGCCTATACAAATGCAAGAGGTCTTGCAGACCCCCCCCCCCCCCTCACACACACACACCCAGGATGCAGACAGTTGACAGAACAGTCAATTGCCATTCTATGCATATTTTCGGAGCCCACATCTAGGCCAGCCTGTAACGTTAGGCCTAGCCAGTCTTTAGGCCTAGCTACTCTCTGAACAATCGTATTAGCCCACTGGTAGGCTTAATCACTGATAGCCTGTAGCCTAAATCATGCATATTATAGGCCTGCATAATTACGAGGGTGCACATGGGTCCTGGAAATTATGGATTATTCCCAGCTCACTTTTTACCCAGCTATTCGCTTTTTATAAGGGAAAAATGATATAAATATAGATAAAAATATATATAAATTTTAAGATTCAGTTTTTACACTATTTATAAGCTGAAATCCTCGATGTGCGGACCCTAAGAACAGGCGATTCGCCGTTCGTTTTTTAACCCATGTGCACCCTCAATTATATAGATGTTACTAGTGGCTGTGTTTGGAGGCTATACTTGCTACTGTTACAAGAATATCGCCCTCCACTACGCATAGGCCTAACACTTTGTGAACCTTTGTGGAGGGTGGAATTTGCTGATTAAAGTGTAGTCTAGGCCTACACTACACTGGTACAGAAAATATAAGGTCTCACACCACCCCATCCGCACGTTAGCGTATTAAAAAAAAAAATTGTAAAAAATATAATCAAAAAAGAGGCCAACGAATTTATGATCTAGGCCTGAATTGCGGTGATCCGTTATCTGAAGAGAAGGGGGCGCCACAGGGGTTTTCCCTGCATTTTTTAAGGGAGGCTTATAAGTTTGGCAAAACATAGGGTGCCCTTCTCCCCTTGGATCCACCACTGCTAACCTCTACCCATGCAAACACCAATTTTGTCTATCAATATTACAAAAAATATGTGAAAAACCAACAGAAAGCATAGGGCCTGGACCTATTTGGTAAATTGATCGCTCAAAATGGTGCATTTATTAATATAGGGGACTATTAAAAACATTTTGCGAAAAAACGAATATCCTACCTGGATCGGGCGAAAAAACTGTCACTTTAAAGATCACTATATGGGAGCCTATGACAAAAGGATCACAATAGCCGTCTGTTGTGGGGGGTTATTAAATATGTCTGAAGTTGCGGAATAAGTTCTCCGAAAATTTGTTTGTCCCCGAAAAAATTTAAAAACAAATCCTGTTGACTTACAATTTAGGTCTAGATGTGACTCCAACCTAGGAAACATTCACTGATTTTTAAGCAGGAGGTCAACCTTGCTATTGACTATAAGTATTTTAAAATTAGATTGATTGAACAGGAATAAACAAAATGTTTCAATTTTATTTCACACTCATTATCAATACATATATATTATACATTTTTCAAGTAGGCCTATCTGGAATAATTTCTCATCTGTCCCAGCAATATTTTTTTCTGTGACAAATAAATTTGGTCAGCAACAAATTATTGCAATATATTGCTAATTTAAAAAAAAAATACACAGTAATATCCCTTGCTAATTATCAAGCATATTATTTCTAGAATGTGAGAGTAGAAAACTTCAGACTTAATTTACATTTCTAGAATTCTTAACATTAGTTTTCATCCACATTTGTTACCCTATTTTTCAGTTCTGATATTCCTCTCATTATATTATTACATTTGTTGAAAGATATTGCATGTAGTGTATGCCCTATACACAATTAAGGAATGAAAAACACACACTGAACTGCACAAAAAACTTAAATACTAATATATAATGATAATATTAAGCAGGCCTACAACATGTACAATGTGTATTGTAATTGTTGTTTTTATATGCAATCAGAGCATTCACCATTAATAAATACACCACACCAGATGAATTTTAACTCATTTGTAGAGGCTATCATACATGGCGGCCATTTTAAATTTCGGTAAAACCTTGAAAAATCACATGCACATCTCCATATCGCGGGGAATGTGATAGTAAAAATTAAGTAATATACGATCTAAGTTTATTAATTTTTGCGATCTCAAAAAAATTGAAATTGATTCTTGGCGGCTATTTTGAATTTCGGTAAAACCTTGAAAAAATCAACTGCACATCTCCATATTGTGGGGAGTGTGATTGTAAAATTTGACTAATTTAAGACGTTCAGTTTTAAAGTTTTTGCGCCCACAAAAAATTTTGAAGTTGACTTCTGGCGGCCATGTTGAATTTGGGTAGCATTTTTCAAAAATCGCTTGCACATCCACATGTTGCTGGGAATGTGTTTTAAAATTGAAAACAAACTGGCCAAAATATTTTTTTAAGTTTCAGCGACCACCAAAAAATTCAAGTTGAACCGTGGCGGGCATTTTGAATTTCAGTGAAACCTTAAAAAAGTCACCTGCACATCTCCATATGGTGGGGAATGTGATAGTAAAATTCGAATAATTTCAGACGTTAAGTTTTAAAAGTTTTTGCGCTCACAAAAAATTTTAGAGTTGACTTCTGGTGGCGATATTGAAATCTGGTAGCATCTTAAAAAATCACTTGCACATCCCCATGTTGCTAAGAATGTCATGTTAAAATTAAAAAAAAAATTAACTGGTAGGTTTTGATTTTTTGCGCCAACAAGAAAACCTGACGCCGGACAGAATCCTGGCGCAACTAAAATCCCTCTTCCCCTACGGGCAGGGGATAAAAAAACTGGCATTAATAATCATTCTATGAATTAAGCTAAATTAGTTAAATATCTATTTTTGATCAATATTTAATAAATATTATGGATATATGATTTGAAGCTGGAATTTACATAAATGCATAGGACAATGGTTGAATCACAATTTTAACCTTTATATATACCGGTAACTAAGGAGTTGTAATTTTATATATTGTCATAACTTGATTACATGTGTGCTCATTCTCACTCACTTTGTTTATCACTTTATGCCATTAATTTATATAGGTTGTATCAATCAACTACCTTTTGTTATTATCTAAACATACCTTTTCTTATCAGCTGAATACATGCATACATATTTTCAATAGAAATTTTAATACCTAATATCTGAATATGATGTACTTTTTCATGTATGATGTGTATTAACCTATTAAAGGGCTAATTTTTAATTGGTACCCCTTAGCAAAGATGTTAAAAGTGGCATAGATTTAACATGTTTACAGATCAATACATGATATCCAATTACTACTCAACATTGTCATTTACAACTGTTTCCATTAGAAAATGACAGATGAAATAACATCACTATATAGGAATGCATGACACAATGTAGACAGTTTGAAGAAGCATTACATTTTTACTTCCACCATATTTCTCATAAATAATCGCAATTCAAATATTCCTAACTTTCACATGCCTTTTAATTTAGTGTAAGATATCACATTTTGAGTCAGAATTGCCTAATTATAACACTGAAAATTGTCTAAACATTATTTGACACTCCAAATTACCATGGGGTCCCTCAAAACCAAGTTAATTAGCTGAAAAGATTAAAAAATCATTGTTTGACAATTCATTATTAAATTGATCATTACATGTACATTCATTGCCTGGAGGCCTACTACCAAATTTGTATATGATCATACCAAGCAAAATAATTCATGAACATTAACCTAGGCTTCTACTTGTAGTTTCAATTTTAATACATACATGTACATCCTCATTATGATTGTGATGTAATATACTACTACAATTGATCAAAAGAATATTACCGGAATTCAAAATATACAAGATGTGGGTCAAACATGTGAAATGTGAAAAATATGTGCTATTTAATATCTCATTTGAAAATGTGCATTGCGACAGATTCTACTACAAAACACTGGTTGATATGCCAATTAAAAATTTCATTGTGGTGAAGTGTAAGGTGAGAGAGATAACAGGTTGAATATGACTGTTGTAGCAATCTTGTGATGCACATGTTTTTTTCCAATGAGCAGTTCACCATGGTCACTTCTTTCCATTGAACTTGTTGCATGAAGAAACATCATGTCTGCAAATATATATATTTCATTGTTTAAATATAGAAGTATTTTTTCTTTCATTTGAAATGATAGCAACAAATTTTGGTCAATATGTTGTACCTGTCTTTCCCACACTGAAATTTTTGGGAGTTATTATTCAATGTTATGCCTAAAAGATGAAAACATAGAAATAATAAGATAATTTACCAACTGTTATTCAACTTTTCATCCACTTTGAAGGAAATTAATCATATATAGCTAATTTGATGCACACTCATTTCATTTCCGATAACTGCTCTAACCTGCTATTAAATAAAAAAGATTAAAATCAACTGAAGTGCTGATTAGCAGTGGAAGTGTTAATCGATTTTACTTACCATAATGTTAAGCATGTTAATATAACTGTGAAACCTCATACAACAATGTAGCACAGACCAGATTTTCTGCCTTTATCTCACTGCCTAGTTTACATCTGAAATAGAAACAAAAACTATCATTGAATTGAATTTGTCTAAAAATAAATGCAGTAAAACACCCCAAATGTTACTCATTTTTCATTAACATGAAATTTTCTATAATTATAATTACTGAGAAAAATAACAGTTCTGAACTTCATAATGTTGGAAGCACAATTTTGAATACATTTAGAAAATTGACAATTTATATGTCAGTGCAAGGGTTGAATTATTTGAGATTATTACAATGTACATAATATGCACAATTTCTAATTTAGTGCAAGTGGTGAATTACTTCAGATCTAATCTAGTTAATAGTTATCATTTACTTTGTAATATACAATTCTCAGTATCAAATGAGAGGAAATTAGTTATACAGAATACAGATTTATACACCTGTGCACTTTTTTAATTAGAATTTAGACAAATAAATAATAAAAAGTTAAGCAAAAATATTAATATTAAGTAGGGATGTTAACCTGGGTTTTTTTTAATGGGGCACAATGTGAATTTAGTTGGCCTTGTTCCTTTTGTGTCTGATATACTGAGTTTGAGATTCCTCTCAAGGAAATTTTGGTTGTCAATAAATGATTTTCGATAGATTTTCAGAAAATTCCTTTTGAAAATGAGGTTCAGTACCCCTTTACCACCTAGTATATGGATCCACTACTGATAATCATATATGGGTAGCATGAGCCACTGTCTTAGCTAGGATTTGACAACTGCCCTTTTTTCCAATTACATATTGCATATTATGTAAAGGAAGAAAATGCACCTAACTGGCTACAGGTGCATTTTCTTTCTTTACAGTGTAGTTTGGACAATTTTCCTGTCTTGATACCCATCCAAAAAATGGGTCGCTGGCTAACACAGTGGTATCAGCATAATAATAGATTTTACTTGCATTACATAATTTATGACACATGCAAATATCGATTATGTGTGTAAAGTTGTGTAAAATGTGTGTAAAGTTTTGTAATGAAGTAATGATTCCTCCATTATAAAAATAAAAATATAATCCATGAAATATTTTAACACATTTGTTTGACATTTATTTGAGGTAAATGCTATTGCATGAAGGTAGAAAAAAAAATCGGTGGTGAAATGGTTAACTTAACATTACTGTAGATCTCGTAATTTTTGCGTGTTCAGATTTTCGCTAATTTGTGATTTTACACGAAGTCTAGAATTCGCAAATTATTTATTTCGATGATAGGTAGAGCTATTATAATATTTATTAATTTCGCGGGACTCCTATATTCGTGAATTTGTCCTCCTCTTGAAATTCGCGAAAATTAAAACCTTGCAAAAATTACCAGATCTACAGTATTATAAACTGGGATGGGGCTATTCTTATTCTGTTGGTTTAAACATCTCTATTTTTTTATTGGAACAATAAAAAAAATGTAATACAAGGCTCCTATCAAGGAGGCAATATTCTCAATCCCATTTAGTGGCACAGCTAGCTTAACAGGCGGCAGGCAGACACAGGCAGGCTATCACCGCCACAGATCTGAATAAGCCTAATAAGCGGTTGGTGGGTGGAGGTAGTAGTGACACAGTTCAAATAGGTAGTATTAAACTGTTAAAGGACAAAAGTATTGCAATTATAAAGTTTAGCTGATGAAATAAAGCAGTTTAAGGAACTGGCTCAGACTAAAATCATTAAAAAATCGGTGATTTTATTTTGGCTTATTAATATGACCATATAATGTAAACATGTCCATAGACTAGAACTGCAAAAGTTTTTTATTTTTTGTGCTGCGCATTTACCAGTTAGACTAGATATATGGAGACGTAATTCCCGTATTTCTCATTTTTGACATGGCTGTCCAAAATAAGAAATCAGAAATTTCGTCTCTTTATCTAGCCTAACTGGTAAATTCGCAGCACAAAAAATTTAAAAAAATTGCCTTTCTAGTCTGTGGACTGACATGTTTACATCATATGGCGATCATGTTAATATAAAGTCAAACTAAAAGCACTGATTTTTTAAAGATTTTAGCCTGAGCCAGTCATTTTAAACTTATTCTGCTAGGTGCATTGATTGCCCAAATGTACACATATATATATAAGGATCCATGAAAAAACAGTTTAGCAGGTCAACTTTTAAATTTATGTAGGTGTATTTTCCACTCTTTTAAGATTTCTGTCACAATTGAAAAACATAATCAAAGCTGATTTATCAAGTAGTTCAAGTACAATTTATATTCAGGGATATGTAGACCTCTAACTATATCATGTAGATGCAATATGCCATATCATATATTCTGTAGGCCTAATATTAGACCTAGCTAGGCTATTTCACACATTTTAAATTTAATTACATTAAATAGTGGTTTGGCTGGAGAAGTATATAACTTGGCCACACCTGTTCTAATGTCTGGTAAATTATACAGACCCGACCTTGAAGCCTAAAATATTCACGAATTACAAGACCATAGATTTTGGATCACATTCAGTATCTAGACGAGAGTCCTTGCAGTCATTGAATTCAATTCTATCCTGACAGTCCAACCGAGCTTTTCGGTATTTACTCTGTCAATACTCATGAAATTTGGGCCATGTAGGCATCTATCCTGAAAATTTTGTAAAAAATATTTTAAAAGACAGACCATTTGACATGTAGACTTTGTAGACTAGTTAGCAAATTTATTAATTATAAGGCCCCTCTATAAAGTTAAAAAAAAAACATTTTTAAACTTCATTCCGGTTTACTCTCCAAATTGTATTACTGTTATGTACCTGTATGTCAAATGGTCTGACTTTTGAAATACTCTGTCTATGGGAAGTTCGCAAAATTTTCAGGGATGTTGCCAAATGGTCCAACTTACAAATAGTCTGTGTGTACAACAAAATTCCACAAAACTTCCAGCGATGTTGTCATTGTTGAGGGAAGATGAAAAAATGACCCCAAAAAATTTCACTCTCAAATTTCGAATAGCGCCTTTATCTACTCCCACAGACTGTAGACGGTAGGTCTCGACACTTAACCGTTGCCGTTTCCCCGGGGCAACCGACTTTATGGTGGCAAGTAAAAAAATTCAGACAGTGGCCCCCTGGGCAATAGCTTCAATTTTCACCATTTTAAATTTGAGCGACTGTCACAACAGACATTAGCATGTCAATGGCAAGTCGGGCAAGTGATAAACTTGGGGGGCAAGTATCCCAAAAATGTTCTCGCCTTCGGGCAGTTAGTGTCAAATGGTCAAACTTTTAAAATATACAATATTTTGTTATAAAATTTTCAGGATCGATGCCAAATGACTAGAAAATAATAGGCCTAGACCAGGCTAGGGTTTACTATTTTTCATGAAATTCGCTTGAGAATATAACCTTTAAATATTGAATGACTGGATACTGAAAAGCTAACTTTCATTTTGGACCATCCTCCACCGTCGGACAGACTATAGAATAAGCTAGCACTTGACCAGCAGGACAGCAGTATTAGCACTGAGTAGCAGGTCGGCCGAATCTAATCACTGACACTGACTGACTGAAAGAGTATCAGAATCTGGGTAGGCCTAGGACTAGGAGACTGTCACTGTCAGTGAGTGGGAATGACTCTCACTGTCTCAGTCTCACAGTCACTGTCTCAGACAGATCTACGAGGGGGTGGGGGGGGAGATGGGTAGCGGTTGCAACCCCCCCTCTTGCTGGCCCATGATGTGCCTGTGAGCATCTACAAATTCGAAATTTTCTGGGGGAGGGCCCCCAGACCACCCGCAACCCCTCCTTTCATTTAAACCTGGATCCGCGCCTGGTAGTCCAGTGGTAGGCATACTCTTGACTTAAGTCTGTCAGTTTCAGTGATTCAGATTGTGATGCGACTGAGTCACTGATGACACTGACAGTGTCACTGTGACTGGTGACTGTGTCAGTGCTGACTGATGCCAGTGTCACTGTCAGTGATGGTTATTGGTGCTGTCAGCGTCAGTGACAGAGTCACTGACTGTCAGTGTCAGTGATGTGATGATTATTATACTCGCCGTCAAATCAACCAGGATCGCATGATTTTCGGCGATTTTCCCGTCAATTGTGAACCGATTTTCTTCAAATTTTACAAAGGCCATTTTCTATTCAAATTCTAACCGCCCTGAAAACTTCGTAAACTTATATAGCGTATTTCAAAAGTTAGACCATTTGACATGTAATGAATTTAAATTATAACGTTCCTCTTTAAACCCATTAAAATAATTTTAGAATTTTATTACATGGCAAATGGTCTAACTTTTAAAATATTAAATATTATTTTGCGAATTTTTTACCCCTGTAAGGATTTTAATAGAAAATGGCCTCTGCAAAATTTCAAAGAAAAATCGATTAAAATCTTTGGAGAAATCGCCGAAAATCATGCGATCCTGGTTGATCATTTTTAATTTGACGGCGAGTAGGGCCTATAGGCCTAGTATTACCCGAGGCTGAGTCTGCCTGAGAGTGGCAATTATTATTAGGCACTCTAACTTGTGTTGTGAGGGTAGGCCCATCGTGACATGAGGCATGCAGTGGCGGATCCAGAATGTGCAAGAGGAGGGGGCGTAAAGCCACATCTTGGCTGAAAAACTTCAAAAAAGGGGTGTTAATGTTAGCTTCACTTCATTAAAAAAAATGCATGAAAATTCAATATTTTCACCAATAACGGGGGGGGGGGCGTACGCCGGGTACGCCCTATGCTGGATCCGCCACTGGCATGACCATGTCATGATGATGACATTAAGATTAGGCCTCGAGGGGCCTGAGCGATAATCGAAGTGATTACATTTACAGTGACAGTCTGGCCGACGCCGGCGACGGTGGAAGCAGGCCTGGTTAGATCTAATTAGACTACTTTAAAAGTTATTAATGAAATCAAATAATACATACCAATCCATAGTTAAACCTTGTTGTTTGATCTGTTGATGGTCTTCTTACATTTCTTAAAACATGATTCCAAAACCAAATTGTCAAAATATTTTCACGTGACAAATCTTGGAGTTGGACTTGGACTCAGTGAGTGGTCTTGGTCAGTTGGTGACCTTATTTTTTTAAATACCCTACCTTTAAAACTTAAATTCATTAGTAATCTTAAACTTGGTAAATGTCCCTAATATTTGTTTTTATGCATCTTACAGGTTGAATTGTAATTTTGGTAGTCTTTTTTAAAAATGGAAATTTGACCGATGAGAAGAAAAATTAATCGCGTGTGCGGAGCATGCATTTCCAAGTGTGTCAGCTGGGAACGGCTGTGATGTCTCAGTCAAGTAGGGAATAAAGTAATTATTCTTGGAAAAAAGCGGGACTATGAGGGTGGTATAGGTTGGGTATCGGTCATATTTTAGTGTAATGAATATTTTGACTGCAAAAATATGTCTATTAAACGCTTTAAATTCACATATGAGAACATCGATCCGGGTTCGGTGAAAATTCGTTTCATAAGCTGTTTCTTTTTTAAAACTCTGGGTCTCAGATCCGGTTCAATCTCCGGTCACTAAGTGTCCCCATCTATATCTCAATTGCAGGCGAGCGTGGGGTGGTGGTGGTTGCCATATATAGTGGGGGACCATAATGTCCAATTAGGGTATAAATTTGCACATCTGGCTAAAATTGCAAAAATTCGTTTATAGGTCCTTTAGACCTTATAGAATTATATTTTTGATGGATCCAAGCTCAAAAAGTACTGGAACCATTATTTTAGGCAAAATCCATAATGGCCGCCACTCGCGAACAAAAATTGTGATATCTATGTAACCAATGGATCAAATTAAATTATGTTAACATAAATTTCATATATTTCGAGGTCAACGGTTTCATTAGTCTCGGTTTAAGCATGATTAGAGTCAGATATTTTATGTTTAGCGTTCTTGAAACCAAAATACCATAGAAATTCAATCAATCTACTGACCCATTCGATCAGGTCTGACCTTAATTGCAAGTAGACCTATATAATAACGTTATGTATGTTGAGTAAATACAATAGAACACAAAATAATAAATAATACATATATATGTATGGTCAATTATGGGTATTATTCACTGTCCCAACCAACCTAACTATTATGAAAATATGCATAATTTTGTTTTGTAAGATTTGGACGATCTAGGCATTCTTGCGGATTCTCCACAAGTCCATTTGATAGACAGTGGTTTCGGCTTTACTTATGCGACATTAAATTCAACTAATTATTATGGTGTCTGGTGAATTATTATTTTGTGAGAACCTTCTTATATGAAAATATGGAGTACAAATATTATTAGATCTAGATTGGACTATGTGTTATTTGTGTCGATCTGAAAGTGTTGTTTATCTCCGTTGTCCTCTGCAATATTTCGGATAAAGACCTCTTAGTTTTAGTAGTAGTGTTTTACCTGATTGTTCGCTCGCATGTATGGATGATGGTTGTGGAATTACAAAAACATGTCTCGTCAATAAAGCATAAGGTTCATGTCTAGTTTATTAAAAAATGGCCTAATATCAAACCAAATGCTATTATTGGAGTCATGCCACTCTTTACTCACAACATCTACACCTGACAGCATCTACACCAGTGGTGAAGCATACCATGAACATTAGAAAATGTGTGTGTTTTCTAATCCTGAACAGATACCTGTGCTGGGTAGGTGGAGGAGGGGCAGGCTTACAAACTAATATTTTTGCTTGAGTTTGTAAATAATACTCACCAGGTGGGGATAAGGAGCATTGACCAACCACAGACCAGCAAATGGTTATAATTGTGAGATTCTGTGAGCAGTGATCGACAGTTGAACTAGACGCGCCACAACCCAGACGGTAGTGATTAATTTCGGAAAGCCACCAATCTGTGCAGTGTCTGTGAAGGTAGGCGTATGGGTCAGCCTATTTTCTCTCTCTGGGTGAAACTAAATATATGTTAATGCTGGGGGTATTTTATGTCGATTTGGAAATAAAGCTTTAGGGTCTGGTTGTTACGTTCCCATCCGTCATTATTGAATCAGGGATACTTACTTTAGCTCGACCACGGTCCGTTTCTAATACAGATCGTCATCTCACGATAACTCGTCATGTCAATATCTTCTCATGGCTAGCTCATTCTTAAGAAATAAGCCTATGCTATAAACCAGCTGGATGGATTTTCTGATTTTGACAGCTGGGATACTAACATGAGAAATGTGTAGCAATATAAATTTCATTTTAGTTAAAGCCTGTTTGTAATTCTTGATGTTTAGTAAATACAGCCGATTTGGTCGATCACTTGTTCGCGAGGGTGATTTCGACCTTCATCTACCGTGCTTATGTTTTGTTTGTGTTCAACCAAGCAAACTACCGATATATGTGCTCTTCATTTGACAATCCTCATATGATCATATCTGACAATCATCATATATGAATGAACACCTGTCTCTAGCTGGGGAAGTTCAAACACTGGTTGAATTTGCATCATCAGCTGAATTATTGTCGCACTCAACATCATCTTCTTTTGTTTATGGTCATCATGAAGAAGGGCAAATTCTGCAAACTAAAGATGTCTAAAGATGTTATATATACTCAAGGGCAATCCTTTTTATTTGATGATACTTGTTCAAACATGCTCACATTAGATACAAGATACATAATTCCTGCTGGTCTAGCAGATACATAATGAAATATGCCTTTAACTCTAACAAAGGCATGAATGTACATGAAAGTGTATGATGAATGTATATGTGTCTATAACTGAAGAGGGTATCTCTCCCAACATTGCAAACCATCAAGAAATAAAGGCAAAAATATTACTGTACATATGCAAAGTACTTCGTTGGTTGCTCATATTATTCAGTTCTCTACAATCACGCCCAAATGCATATATAGATTATTTGCGTTGTTTGAAAATCAAAAGGAGCCATCATTAATATCTGCTAAAAGGAAATGGTGGAGTGGGGAAAAATCTGACATCTTAGAATGCCTGCTTCTTCCTGTGATGTGTCCATGAAAATTGGTGATGCTGCTGCCATTGTCCATATATGGCCTGAACCATCAAAGTTACAAACTTTGAACAATACGTAAAACGTCATTTCTTAACATTTGTCCAGAGCTTGATATCGGAGTAGACACAAACCAGACTTGACCTGATATGGGATTCCTATCCTGATCAAAGTTTGATACTTTTCACCCAAGAGAAACGTGGTTGTCGAACCATGGTTCAGGGGTCAACACCCATCCCTGGTGATCGACTAGACCAATTTTTGAAACCACCAGAAAATAAGGGTCAAGGAATGGTTAACGATTTGATTACGGTTCCCAAATATTATAATATATTCCACCAAGGATGACCAGGTCACATCTTTCCAACCGCTAACCTCTCTCAGTTTATGCCTTGTAATCAAATAGAAGCTGACAGTCGCATGTTCTACACATTATTAAGCACATAACAATATCTATATCAGGACAATGAATAGCATTATTGTTGTCATTGCTGTTAGTCCTTTTACTAGCCTGAGATTGACTGAAATTATTAGTTGGTTTTGGTTCTGGCAAAAAGTTTCAGGCAATATCTATCCATGCAATTGTAAAAACAACTTGGTCCTCAAAGGTGCATCTCAGTCCCACTCAAGATTTCCATAGTTTTAATGGCTGCAATAGGCCTACTAATGCCTTTTTCTGAGTATTGGCAGAGAAGTGCATTGGCTGCATTAGATGCATACCCAGAAATAACAGACACATTCTTGGGTTTATCTAAGATCCTCTTCTGTTCTCCCTGGACTCCATTGACGTGGCTGGGGCGGTGCATGGACTGTGCCAAACGACAATTAGAAAACATACCACCCAAACAGGGGGCCTTACTTCGGCCTTCTAGCCGAGCACTGCATCAGGCAGGATATATTTGGAGAAGGGTTCTTGAAAGGCAGCAAATTATACAATCCATCGGACTGGAGGTGGGTCCGCTGAATGTTTTGCAGATGTTAGGGTTGTGCATTGTTGCAACACTGCAACCAATTGGTAAAAAGCATAACCTGATAAGGGGAATTACACAGTGCTAATGCTAATCTAGGATGCACACATCTATGTCACTTTGAGTGTGGGTGCATAAACAATGAATGTCGAAAGAATTATTGCTAACCGCGATACATGTAGTACTGAAGATTTATTTAATCTAGTCTATGACTCCTCAGTTTAATTTTAGATGACGTTTACCAATATGTATAGGCCTATATAAATAATGTTGTTAGCAGTCAAATATGAATAAAATGTCCCAAACTATTTTTTAAATGTGTCCAGCGTTTGATATTTAGGTTTTTAGCATATTATTGTACAAAATGTGTCATTTTGGGCATTTTAAATTAAACTAAAACGTGCAATTTCATCCCAATCACTTTTAAACCATTAAAAATAGATTCCTCGTCATCCAAATATATAAAATTGATGTTAACATCGTAAAAATTGGGCCATATGTTGCCAAGATATGATAATTTTGGTTTTCGAGTGGCGGCCATTTTGCATTTTGCCTAAAATGGTGGATCCAGCAATTTTTCAGATTGGATCCATCAACAATATGAAAGTGTATTGTCTCGTGGGCTTGTACACAAATTTTGACAATTTTAGCCAGATGTGCAAATTTATTACATTATGGTCCCCCACTAATAGAAACTACCTGTGCCCGTACATGACTGGATGCCAGGTAGCTTACAGATGGAAACTAGTTCAAGATCTAAACTAGAAAAGGATGTTCTATCGAACATGTGATTACCCAGTAGCAGTGTATAATACTGAAAATGTACTGAATGTAGCATCAGGACCCCCCACTGCTGTTATACATTCGGTTTTATGATGTGCCACCGAGTCCGCCTGATATTGTGATTCAGAAAATGTACTGTGGCTGCAAATCTGTGTAGAATGTAGCATCGGGAACACCGCCACTAGGCGGATGGCCAGGGGACAAGATATCCATGTGGTTGATGGGATATAGCGAAATAATAAAACAACAAATACCCCGCAAATACGCAGCATTTGCAAATCAAACTGTTTGTGTGCCTACTTATGGGCACTGTACAGATAACGGCACTAATAGATTATAGAAATTCACCTGGTCGTGGGAAGCAGGATACAAGTTTTGGAAGATCAATAGGCACCTACTCTCTGTGGGGGGAGGGGGGGGGGCTCAATTACCACTGCCCATTTTAATACATGACAGGATGCCACACCGCCGTCTCGAGGTAGTCCTACTCCAACCTTTGGGTCGCTGAGGGTTGTTGTGTAGGATCCTGACATTGCTCAGTCAATGTGGCACTTATCCCCAGATTCTCGGACGCGGGCGAATGGGGATGACCGCCTCGTTTTCATATCGTGGTGACGTGCGCACATAGAGCAGTGTGGTGCGGCCTTGGTATTATTCCCGCACTTCAAGCGTAATACTCAGCGACTGCGGACGTGCCGCAGCTCGCTCTCGCTAAGTCCATAGAGACGTGCCGTGCGCGGATGGTTGTGCTTTGCTGTTATCGCATGTTAATCAAATAAACATGACAAGAGAGAAGACAGTTTCCTGGTTTGTTTAATAGCGTCGACCAGACGGATGAGGAGGATATTTGAGTTTTGATGGCGAGATTGGGCGGAGTCCTTCGTCGGCCGTTTTGACCCCATAACGGAACTCCCGGTGTAGGTTTACCACGACATATTGGTTACTCCGACCTTCAACTCGCCATATTGGTGACCCCTGACGACTGATCGTTTACGCAACAGTGTTTTCACCTAGACGCCAGTTGAAAACCGCTGTTTTCAAGGATAGTTTCATTAATTTTAGGGGATTTTTTGAAAAAAATCAATAGCATTTTTTTCACAAGGTACGTGAAAGCTGTAGGTCAAAATATATATATGCCAGTTTAAATTAGTCAGAAAGAGTTACCAGACGAGAAACACGTTTCTTTGCGTCGAAAACGGCGTAAATTTCTAAACTTTTGGTCAAAATCCCACGTGTTTGGCGCCTTTTCAAGATGGCGGCCTTGCCAGTTCTCTAGAAGAATCCAGAAAATTATTCTTATAGACATAGTCTATAATTTTTTTATCGTAAGAGTTTGTTTAATGCCTTCATCCTACTAATGCCACTGTAGGCGAGTAGGAAGTGGGTATTTTCTGTAACTCATTTTTATCGTTGATTACCATAATTGGGTAACTCTATCTTAAAGTCCACAGACGAAATCTCGTCATTTTTTCACGATTTTTCTACAAATCGACAGAAATTTTTACTATCGCTTCGACTCGGGTAACCTTTAATAGGTTTAGGGCCAAAATAAATTGTTTCCCTAAATAAATGTCAATAAACGGTCTTAGTTGGTCTGTTCAAAATATTCCCAGGACCGTAGGTCAATATTTTGTACTATTATCATATGTTATTTCAGAGAATGCTGAATATTGTATTTGTATTTGGCAGGTGTGCGCCATCTTGGTCGCTGGTTTCCCTAACTTAGCTCAAAGCCCGCCGTGGGCACCCACGTGTTCCCCCCTAACCGGCATGCATCGGGACAGTGAACCTGTGTCGCCGCATCACATTAGCATAAAGTAAGCCGCCATTTTGATTTGGTGGAGATTATTAGTCACGTGTTCCAAATTTTACACGGACAGATTGTAATGAAATTTTTTAAATTGTTTGTAAATTTTCTTTTTCAACACGATTGAGGGAGAAAATGTGTAAATAAGTCGTTTCGAAAACGAAATTCTGTCACTAATTGTGCGAGATTTTTTTGTTCACATTGAAACGCTTTTTGGTGTTTGTAATCGTGCTAGGCTATTCAGCGCCTTATTTGGGCACGCAGTAGCTGATGAATATGCTAATGTGAGGCGAGACGGGGATGCTGACTGTATACTATGTACGCACCGCTCAAAGCTTACCGTCACAGACTATAAGCCACATGCTGCCTGCTGCACAGGCTGTGAGCGCCGACAATACACCACACACACACCCACCACAGGCGACATAAACCAACCGCACCGAACACAGTCGGTCTATACGTCAACCAATGAATCGATGCGAGCGATTGATTCGGACGTTTATGAAGTGATTCGGTGATGAACGTACCATTATAAAAAAAAACGTGGAATGTTCATCACAGATATCATTTTTTAGCGAAATGATATACTTTATCATTTATCAGCATAGACTACTGTCAGTCACGTTTTAGATATTATTCTTAAATCACAAATGTCACTGTTTTTCTTCGCAGTCACATTTAGTCTATCAGTTTGAGAACGAAATTTTCTCACGATAGTTATTTCTGAAGTTTAAATTTTTTATAAATACAGAAATATTCGATTTGACAGTTGCGCTATTGCGAAACATTGCAAATATTTGAATGTGTTTTTCGACTTGTGTGAATTTTTTTTTTTTTTTCACCCAGGTCGATTTACAAAATACTATTATCATAGCTTAGCATAGCTTATCACAGTGATATCTGGCATATTGTTTTTATGTACCACTGCGACCTACGGTTTTCACGGTACCATTTTGCATGTTTGTGACTCAGTGAAAACGTTCTATGTCTCCACTTTAATCAATACATACCTTTTGTGAATTTGTGAACAGCACTTAGGTGAAACTTCAACGACGTATATTTCTGCAGCTAATCTGCCACCCCCGTTTCTCGCACCATGCGACGGCGCGTCAAAAATAGTTGGCATGTGTTAATACGACATGCCATTTTAAACACATTTGGGATAGGCACAGAGCCAATAGGCCAGCTATCCCAGATGCTTCATTAATTAAATAATTTTACAAACACTACTTCATCATGTCAAAGCAGTACGACAGCAAAGGATTCATGTCAACGCCTCTAGAAGGTGCGGGTGCTAGACCCAAAGATAGCTATCATCCCGACAGTGAAGACAATGAGGTTCGATTCCGAGCAGCTGACGAGGAATATCAACGCCTCAAAGCCGATTTTGCTCGGATTGCTCTGGATAGACGTCTGAATTCCCACTCGAGGAGTGACTCATCAAGGAGTTCTTCACCGCTTGGTAGACAGCCGCTGAAACGCGCTACGAACTTGCCCAAGTTTAGAATCGCAACTTTCTACGCCTCTGATGTGGAGCTCTGGTTTAATCAAATCGAGACGCAATTCGCCCTCCACCAGATCGATGATGACGACGAGAGGTATAGCCTAACCTGCGCT
The DNA here is from genome assembly GCA_964017125.1 of Flabesymbios commensalis. NCBI lineage: Eukaryota > Metazoa > Annelida > Polychaeta > Terebellida > Flabelligeridae > Flabesymbios > Flabesymbios commensalis. The sequence continues at coordinate 67,895,052 of OZ024911.1, read as the reverse complement.
GCACTTTCTGGCGAGATTGCATCAGACGTGAGAGACGTGCTGCTGCAGCCTTTCAGGTCAAACAAATATGACAGCCTGAAAGCAATACTAATTGAGAGGCGAGGATTGACAACACCTGAAAGGGTTAATAAAGTTATCTCTGGCGAGAAGATTGGAAGCGATATTCCCTCGCGGTTCCTGAGGCGTCTGCAGAAGACTGCAGGTTTCGGCACCAAAGCTGTTGTTGGAAAGGCTGTAATTCGGCAAGCGTTCATACGACAGATGCCCGCTTCCATCAGAGCCCATTTGGCGACTCAACCCGACAGTGCCTCCCTCGAAAGTTTGGCCGTATTGGCTGACAGGGCACTGGCTGCAGAACAAGACGTTGAAGAGAGTAAGCCGGGGGTCGCAGAGATCAAAGTCGACGAGACCAGCAAATTAGTTGGTTTGTTAGAAGATCTATCCAAACGCATCAAGAAATTAGAAACAGTAACAACATCTGAGAGGAAACGAAATAAAGGACGTGGACGAGCAAATAACTACGCTCACGCGCCTGCATTTGCCCCTAATGTACAGGCCTCAGGTTTCATTAGTAACCAACATAGTCAATATAGAGACGTTAAAGATAATGCTCGACCTTTCGCTCCGCCGACGAATTTGCAAACAACCGCTCGACCTTTCGTTCCGCCTCCGAACACACAGAGAAATGACGCCGCTAAGACTTTGAATTCGGCTGATGCACCTGTCTGCTAATTTCACCAGACTTTCGGTGATAAGGCACGCACGTGCAGATGCCCCTGCGCATTTTCTTTAAACTGCTAAGCCAGAGCAAGATTGCGACTCTTGCATCTGGCGGTATAACTGAGACGCGACATGACTCCGCGGACGCTAGTTCTCCACAGTCATCTCACTCTAAGTTATTATATGTCGCAGATAAAGGACACAAATGCAGATATTTAATCGACACGGGCGCAGCTGTCAGTGTTCTGCCGAAATCTTGCGCTAACAGGATTTCGGGCGCTGACAGTCTCCCCCTGGTGGCAGCTAATAACAGCACTATAAAGACTTACGGCAATTGTAAACGCGTCGTCGATGTCGGTTTAAAGCGCGAATATTTGTGGACGTTCATAGTGGCAGATGTACAGCAACCCATAATCGGGGCTGATTTTTTAATCCACTACAATTTGCTCGTAGACTTGAGAAGCAGATGTCTTCGAGACATGCGTACAGGCTTAGCCATTGCCGCTTCATTATCTTCGATTAAACCTCTGTCATTGAACAGAGTTGATACAGTTCAAAATGAATATACTAAACTCCTCGGCCAGTTCCCGGAACTGACACGCCCTACGACAAAGGGTGAGCCCGTCAAACACGGCATAACTCACAAGATTGTGACTAAAGGTCACCCGGTTTTTGCTCGACCACGACGTTTGGCTCCCGATAAGCTGGTTACCGCCAAATGCGAATTTGACGATATGATTAAATTAGGGGTCATTGAACCCAGCGACAGCGAGTGGTCCTCAGCGCTTCACATGGTGCCAAAGAAAAACGGCGATTGGAGACCATGCGGGGACTACCGTAGTTTGAATGCACAGACCGTACCGGATCGTTATCCGATTCCGCATATTCAAGATTTTACGCAGCGGTTAGCCGGATCGAACATTTTTTCGAAGATAGACTTAGTCAGGGCTTATTACCAAATTCCGGTGGAACCGTCCGACGTACACAAGATTGCTGTTACCACACCTTTTGGCTTGTTTAATTTCACTAGAACCCCATTTGGGCTGAGAAATTCCGGTCAAACGTTTCAGCGATTTATAGACCACATGACACGCGGACTTGATTTCGTTTTTGTTTATTTGGATGACCTACTGGTAACCAGCCCAGATCATCAAACGCATAAGAAACATCTACGAATTCTTTTTGCTCGACTATCGGAGTACGGAATCATTATTGGTCCTGAAAAGTGTCAGTTCGGAACATCTGAATTAAGTTTCTTAGGTCATCACGTTTGCGCCGAAGGCATTTCGCCTTTACCTAGCGCCGTTGACGCGATAGTTAATTTCAATAAACCCGAAAAGCAACGAGCATTGCGTAGGTATCTGGGAATGGTAAATTATTACCACCGTTTCATACCACATTGCGCCGTGAAGCTGACGCCACTCAATAATCTACTGACTTCTGCCAACGAAGGCCATACCAGATTGTCACCGAAATCAAATTTCGATTTGAAGTGGAATAAAGAAGCAGAGTCAGCATTTTCCGAGTCCAAACAGATACTGGCAAACGCTACGCTTCTGGTGCACCCAGATTCTACGGCCCAGCTTAACATCACGTGTGACGCTAGTGATGTCGCCGTCTGTGGCGTTTTGCAGCAATTTTTAAACGGTATGTGGCAGCCGCTATAGCGCGTTCGATCGTGAACTCTTGGCAGTATACGCTACAATTAAACATTTCAGACACAATTTAGAAGGACGACATTTTTTCGTTAATACTGATCACAAACCGTTAACATTCGTAATGTCATCCGTGACTGAGCGCGCATCCCTATGACAAACACGTCATTTAGCGTTCATCGCTGAATTCACCACCGATATTAGATATGTAAAAGGAGAGACAAATTTCGTCGCTGATGCGCTGTCACGACCATCAGTGTCAGCGATACACGATGGCCCAGTGATAGACTATAAAGCGTTAAGTCTCGATCAAGTTAATGACGCGGAATTCACACGTTTGAGACATTCGACTACATCAACTATGAATTTCAAACTATTAAAATCGTTTGATAATCAATTGATCTGGTGTGATGTGTCCACGGGACACAACCGGCCGTACCTTACCGCGAAATTTCGCCGAAAAGTTTTTTCAAACTTACACGGTTTAGGCCATCCATCGCATAGAGCCACCAGACCTTTGATTAATACCCGATTTGTATGGCACGGCATGAATATAGATATTGCTAGATGGTGTCGTACCTGTAAGGGTTGCCAGACCGCTAAAGTTTCACGTCACAACACTCCTGTTTTCGGAAAGTTCACTGAACCTACCGAGCGATTCGATCATGTCCACGTGGACATAGTCGGACCTTTACCTTATGCCGATGGTTTTAGATATCTACTGACTTGCGTCGACCGTTTTACACGTTGGCCCGAAGCTATACCTATGGTAGATATTAGAGCCGAAACGGTCGCCGATGCCTTCTTCAGCGGGTGGATAGCACGTTATGGTACCCTTGCCACTATCACCACTGATAGGGGCGCTCAATTCGAGTCCAAAATGTGGGATAGTTTATGTAACCAATTCGGGATTATTCGGAATCGTACCACGAGTTATCACCCTTAGTCGAATGGCATGGTCGAGCGTTTCCACCGTCAATTGAAAGCCGCCATTATGGCGCACGAGTCACCGAATCTGTGGACTATCACGTTACCTGCCGTACTGTTAGGAGTTCGTTCAGCCGTGAAAGAGAGACTGGGCAGGTCAGCTGCTGAGATGATTTACGGGACAACCCTTAGACTCCCAGGAGAGTTTACTAAACAGTACAACGTCGACGCTAACACTGTTTTGGAGAATTATTCAGACAAGCTACGCGTAGCCATGTCACGTCTCCGTCTATGTCCGCCACGTGACACACAACAACACAACATTTTCCAATTCAAGGAAATCGCTACATGTACTCATGTATTCTTGCGCTGAATCGCAATTGCACCGCCTCTGACCGCCCCTTACGACGGACCATACAAGGTCGTCGCGAGGAGTGGCAGAGTAATGAAAATCCTAGTTAAAGGCAAGGTTGAGACGGTCTCCTTGGATCGCATTAAGCCCGCTCACATGGAGTGCGAGCCTACGACAGGTACGACAACACAGCGTAAACCGCCAAGCAAACAACAGAAGTCGACGGCTACCAGGACATCTAGTAGGAATCCACAGGGTCCACCTAGACCTGGTAGTGCGGACACTCCGACGTCCAACGGGACAAGAGTCAACACAAAAAAGTCGACGGCAGTCAGAAGCAATCAAAAATCGGCCACAGTCCCAAAGCAAATAGATGTTAAAGTCAACTTGTCCAACAGAGACAATACTTACGTAGCGCCGCATTCGCGAGCCCCTGCCGCGTCCCGCGCTAACGGGAACGGCGGTGGTTTACGAGCGTATTCCCGCATACCTTTACATCTACGGGGTAAAACCCCGGATGCTGCTGACGCCGTAATCGACTCGACAAAAAGCAAACATGCGAATATCGCTAATCGCAAAAAAAATTTCGACCGACCAAACAGTGCGAAAAACTAGAGTCGGACGCACAATCCAGACTCCTGCGCGATTTGTGCAGATGGTTCACGCCATAGTCGCGCCCAATGACGTCTATGGCGGGCCCAACCGCATACCTCGCAATCACAATGTTGTTAAATTGTAAATGAATATGCCAGGCCTGGCAGAATTGTGTACAAATATATAAATGTAAAGACATTTTCTTTTAGCAAGTTCATTGCTAAAGCACTAATAGCAATTCTGTTAATTAAATGAATGGGTTGATCGCAGCTTGCAGCACATGAATAATATATAAAGGACAGTTGGTGTTAAGAGGATCGGACAATTCACATATAATGCTGCGCTTTCAACCGCCCACAATGTAACCACACTCGCTATATTTTTTTTAAAGAACACTATGCTTAGTATAAGAGGTTACATATTTGACAACCCCGCTACTTGCACGAAGCAGTCTCCTACACGTCAGTTTGGTCCTACGTTGTCACTCAGCCGGGGGTAATGTAGGATCCTGACATCGCTCAGTCAATGTGGCGCTTATCCCCAGATTCCCGGACGCGGGCGAACGGGGATGACCGCCTCGTTTTCATACCGTGGTGACGTGCGCACACAGAGCAGTGTGGTGCGGCCTTGGTATTATTCCCGCACTTCAAGCGTAATACTCAGCGACTGCGGACGTTCCGCAGCTCGCTCTCGCTAAGTCCATAGAGACGTGCCGTGCGCGGATGGTTGTGTTTTGCTGTTATCGCATGTTAATCAAATAAACATGACAAGAGAGAAGACAGTTTCCTGGTTTGTTTAATACCGTCGACCAGACGGATGAGGAGGATATTTGAGTTTTGATGGCGAGATTGGGCGGAGTCCTTCGTCGGCCGTTTTGACCCCATAACGGAACTCCCGGTGTAGGTTTACCACGACATATTGGTTACTCCGACCTTCAACTCGCCATAGTTGTACAATTGAACAGTTGACGCCTGTGAATTAGTTTGATAAACTGTACATGTTAGCCATCGATTATACGTCACAGGCGAACTGTTTTTTCTTACACTGCAAAATGCCTATCGATTTTTCTCTGGGATTGCATGGTGACAATAGATTATGTTAGTTATTCACGCTTGGACTGTAACATTAGATGATTGAAGCTGTCATTCTCTTCTAAGTTGTTATCATGCCATCAATTTACAATCACTCATGGGTGAAATTAATCAATTTGTCAAAACGGACAGAAAATATTTACTAGCCCTATCTTTTCATTAGAATATGGGGCCCACATTTTATTTAACTAAATATACTTTTTTCTAATTACCAGTGACCATTTAACTATATATGGTCATGTCAATAAAGTTTTTTTTTAATTTTCAAATATTACACTAAACTAATAATGAAATGTAGTTTTCTACGTCCACAGAATAATAAATATTTGCCAGCACTCAGACAGCTAGCATCTAATCACAGTATTTTTTGTCGGATTGAAGCTGGAAATTTCGCTTGAAATTTCAGTTTCAAGTGTAAATAACGTAGGCCTGTAATACAAAATGCACAATGAGAGCGTTCAAAATTGTATATTATTTATATCGTGTAGGCCTATGTCAATTATAAAGAAGGAAAATGTCCAGTATCCATTTTAAAGCTGGTTATTTTATTTAATACCACTGTCACTCTGTCACACATTGACTGACTGGGAAGTGCAAAGTAAATAGCCGTAGAATATTATAGGGTGGGGTTCAAAGCACCCACTTAAAGCTGTGTCTCGCTACCGCGACCCACAACTTCAAGTAGCTGAAAATTATAAAGGATATTCTCAGCTGATAAATATGAATCTCAAATCTTATATAAACATTTTATTAAACAAAACATCCCAGCTCTAAATATGAATCTAACATCTTATATAAATATCTTAATAAACAAAACTTATCAGCTCTAAATTTGAATCTAACATCTTATATAAACATTTTATTAAACAAAACATCTCAGCCCTGAATAGGAGTCTAACATCTTATATAAACATCCTAATAAACTAAACATCTCAGCTCTAAATATAAATCTAACATCTTTTTTAAACATTTTAATAAACAAAACATCTCAGTTCTGAATAAGAATCTAACATCTTATATAAATTTAAACATCCTAATAAACTAAACATCTCAGCTCTAAATATGACTCTAACATCTTCAATAAACATTTTATTCACCAAAACATCTCAGCTCCAAATGTGAATCTAACATCTTACATAAACATTTTAATAAACAAAACATATCAGCTCTAAATATAAATCTAACATCTTATATAAACATTGTAAAAAACAAAACATCTCAGCTCTAAATTTGAATCTAACATCTTATATAAACATTTTATTCATCAAAACATCTCAGCTCCAAATATAAATCCAACATCTTATATAAACATTTAATTAGAAAACATCTCAGCTCTAAATATGAATCTAACATTTTATATAAACATTTTATTAAACAAAACATCTCATCTTTAAATATGAATCTAACATCTTATATAAGTATTTTAATAAACAAAACATCTCAGCTCTAAATTTGAATCTAACATCTTATATAAACATCTTAATAAACAAAACAGCTATAATTTTCTCACTTTCACCTACAACATGAGTGAATCGTCCCCTTGGATATGAAAGAGTATATGCCACTTTGGAAAGTGACAGATACACTCTTTCATATCCCAGGGAGCGAAATATTACCTGAATTTACGCAAAAGTTATCGAGGAAGTAGGCTTACTTAATATTACAACTTGACTATGGTATGCTAGATAATGTTTTGAAGGGCTGCATAGTTAAACGCAAGCTGACATAATCCACCAAATGTGATCAATAAAATAGACAGATGAGTTCCGAAGATATAAGTTTTTATCTTTCCAATATGGCCGCTGACTCATTGTGACTACTCACCAAGGTTTTTCAATGTCAGCGGGCTTCTATGTCGAGGACAGGGGTATAATGACAACATAATTGGCGACGAAATATAATGACAACATATTTGTTTTTACCCAACACATGCGCCCCCTCGTTAGGCCGCTGTGTAAACGTATCAAGATAAATAAAATAAAAATGTTCATATGTATTCCTGGACATACATATTATCGAAAATATTCAGCAAGCCCACTCCAACAAACACTGAGAATTGTTAATGAGAGTGTTTTCTCTGAATACCACAGCTTCACACAGGTTTACATGTATTCCATAATGGCCGGTACCGATAAATATTTTTTATTTGACTTCCAGTTCTAACATGCCAAAATTGTACAATATCACTTTTATTACTTGAGTTTTTTTCGAACATGGTTTTAACTTTGGTTGAAAGGTCGAGACGACCTCTACAAGGCCTGTGAACCATAATTATTAGTGAATTAAAGGCCCCATGTAGTCCCCAAACCTACTCTACACAATATCATATTTCATACTATTTTAGATGACTTTTTAAATATTAGAGTGTTCAGCTCCCATTTTTAAACCACTGGGAACGATTTTCTTAAAGGCAAAAGTAGGGGGTGGAGCTAATTCGTGACGTCAAAAGGTGGAGACAAGCTCGGCTGGTTATAAAACATGTACATGTACATGTAGCTGATGATGTATTGTATAATTTTATAAAACTGATCAAAGTCAATACGGAACGCCGGTCCAACGCTGCCTGAATGCAGGTGCAGCACTAGAATTGATGGCCATCACCGCGACCGCTCCTGGCCAGCATTTAGCATTCACTCGCCCCTTGTTCACCCTGTCGATGCGGGCATATTGAAATGAATAGAAATCTAGTTCAGCTCATGTACAAATACAAGAAACATGAAACATATCTCCGATGCAGTTTCAATGTTAATTCAGATTCAATAATGGGCGGTTGTTGTGTGTGAAGTCATGAGGTGGGAGATCCGCCCAGCCAGAGAAATGTGCATTTTTTCACTTTTAATTTTTGAAAATAACTGATAATTAGTGGACTAAAATAATCTGCTAAGTTATGAGATATTGTGATATATACTTTGATTATATTGATGAACTGAAATCTTTCCACAGGGCCTTTAAAATTATATAATAAAATAATATATGACAGTATAATATTAAGTAATCACAAGATAGTTCACCATGAAGGTAGCTGCATAAAAAACACAAGTCGAGTATTTCTCGACGAAAGCACAGAGGCAAGATAGATAACGCTGTGCATCTTTCGTGATAATAGTGTGAAACATAATCGTTGAGAATGAATTTTGAAGCTTGACATTGCAGCTGTATAATGATGAATACGATGGTATTTCAACGAAGGCTCTTCGGTATTCTCTTCGCAAATCCAAACGGCAATAGCTGCTTACTTGAAATATATGCAGTTACTGCATTTTGCTTTGCACGGCAGTATTATTGTCTGAACATGGGTGTCTTCTGAAGCACCGCAGATGTCTCAATCCACGGGAATTTAGGATATGTTTATGCGGTGCAAATTACTGTCATAGTTATACTAGAGAATCAAAGATCATTGGTGACCCTCCCTCATTCAGCGGTGCCTCAATCAGTAAAATAGTCTCAGCCATTGAAGTACCACCTTTTAAACATCACAGTGCGTCCATAGCCGTTTTCAAGGAGAAGTGAGCATCAATTGTGCTACATTGCCATATGTTTTGATTCAAATAATTAATTTTTACCAACTTGAAGATGTGGGTCGCGGCAGCGAGACACAACTTCAAGTTGGTAAAAAGATAATTTTGCAATGTAGCGTTTAAGGGTTTGAATCGTAGATATTAAAATGCATCAGATACAAATAGCGCAAAAATACATCAAACATGTGTTTGCTGTTTGAACTAAATCAGACAAAACGCCAGGAATCTTACGTGAAAGAATAGGCCTACCGTAAGAAATCTTCCCTAAATCTTTGGAACGGCGTTCGTACGGGTTTTAGCTGACATCGTTTCGGAGAACACACCGCTACATTATTTTCTTTGTCAGACCACTACATTCTAAGCCGGGAATGGGGAGTTATTGTTGACCTAGTGCAGACCAATTATCGTGGTAGGCTTGTGGTATTAAAATCAGTCAGGTGTGACCGAGCTGTTGATTAGGAGGGATCCTCATTATGGTCGGATGTGTTTTAAGTCAGTTAAAACCTTCGGAGCTCAAAATTCCTAGCTGTGAAAAGGGCCGCTCCTCGGGCTTTATCCTATACGGAAAAGACACCCAGTAAATGAGAGGCATCGACCCTGTTGGTTTAATGTTCTAGCCATCGTCGCTTATGGTGGTTTAACAACATTAACCATATATTAACCATATATTTGGTTAATCTATGCATTAACTCAGCATCGATGTGTCGTGTTTGCTGTACCGGGGGGGGGGGGGGGGAGGTGTTATAGAATCTAGATATTACACACATAACAAAGATCACTGTCTTGCCATACGTATAGTGAAGAGTGAGATGGACCTGGTTATCGCATAACTCAAACCTCGCCAAAATTGAATTTCATCGTAACCCATGTATTCATAATGCTATGGCCCCACGAGGCGATGCAATTTCTATGTAATAATATCGCCGATGGTTTGGGTGATCCATCGCCGATGTTCTCGAGCTTCCTGCTCTGCAAAGCATCGGCGATGCTAGGGCGATGCATCGCTGAGCGTTAGAAACGTTTTAATAATTGCATTACTACGAAGGCTCGTCAATACATCGCGTGCGTATTTTCTTGTGGGACCAGACGTTCGGTATTGGCATTGATCACCACCAGAACGCGTCTTTTTCTTCGCCAGGCCTGCATGTCCAGACATTTTCATTCTCGTGGGACCATAGCAATTCCAGAAGAAACCGTTCAAATTAAAACAATACCAGATGTCATGAACTGGTACTTTATCATGTTTAAGTCCAAATAATTATATTATTCACGATTATTGACCTCGTAGTTGCTTTTTTTTAATGTGTCACCGTACCATTGATAACATCCTTCTTTTTTGGTAACGTATTAAAACATATTTGACAACTTCTAATATAATTCTTAATATATGAACGTTAATTGTTTGGCATTCAAGATCTGAATAAATTAATTACCTCCACCCAGGAGGTTATGTTTTTGGTCGTGTTTGTTTGTTTGTTTTTCTGTCTGTCTGTTAGCAACATTACTTATAAAGTAATGGGCGGATTTTCATGACACTATTATTAGAGGTGTATCTCAACCTAAGGAAAAATCCATTAAATTTTGGGGACGATCCGGATTACGGTCAGGATCTAGATTTTATAAAATAGGATTTGTGTCCCGGGCCAAGGAACAATACATTAAATTTTCGGGATGATACGTATTTACATTTATAAATTACATAACATCCACATATGAGCCTCCCCAAACTAATGAGTATAGGCATAATTACGATACCTTAAACAAGCTGAACTTGTTTTTAAATACATATTTTTATTTCACAATGTCCGTATCCATGGTTACTATATGCCATCTAATCTTCTAAATTATTTAAGTACTGCACTTTGTCCATTATTTACTTTACTGATGTATTTTACGATTGAGAAAGCTTGATAATATACAAAATCGTGCAAAATTTGACACCATTTTAAACAATCGATCAACAGCAGTTTCCATCATAAAACACAAAAATAGATTTCCTACCACACACCAATGATCGACCGAGTACTGTGCATGTTTGTATCGCCCACTTTATGGGCTTCATTTCATTACAGACGTAAAAAGCAGAATTCCAGTTGAACGAGCTCCCTTGTTTACTAAGCAAACACGCACTTTATTTCCCTGAGACATCAGATGAATCACACATAAAATCTCGACGCCCCGCTTTCGTTCGAAACAACGGAAAAGCGTTTGATATTTGAATCAAGCTGCTGCAATAAAGTATGCATAATTGATGTACGACATGGCGGTTATACTGCTCTGCAAATCCAAAAGACAGTATGTGCTTACATGCAGTTAGCAGTATATGCTTAGTAAGAAGATCGAAGTAAGGGGATCGACTTTAGACGTCAGAATCTGACGTCTATGGACGTCAGATTCTGACTTCTAAAGTCGATCACCGCATTGAAGACCAAGAATTGTAGACCAATAACATAGTTATTCAAATAAAGCAGAAAGTGCTAACTAAGACATATAGAATGACTTCAAATTGAACTTTTTTGGTGTCCATGGTTTATACAAAAAAAAATAATTTTCATTTTCTAATGGAGATGCGAGAAAGTGAAAATACTCTCAGTAGTGGTGGGATGGGCCCCATAACCTGCTACGGTGCTCAAAGTCATATAGTAGCCTGTCCAGTAAGTAACTGTCAGTTTTGTCTGTATTTTTATGTAGTTTTTTTGCTATTATAAAACATTTTTTAGCAGAAATTGGCCGTATCATTGTCACAAGATAGTGACACGAGATGAGGGAAGAGCGTGTACCTGAGCTATACCGAGGGAGATATACATCATCTCTGCCATCCACACCACACGTCACAGGTAAAACTATACTGCTCTACAAAGCCAAAAGGCAGTGTCTGTTTACTTGTAAGGTAAGCAGATACTGCCTTTTGGCTTTGCACGACACAGTATATTATACATTTTTTTTGAACTTGTCTTTAAAACAGACCTTAGACAGTGGCGGATCAAAAGGGGGGTTTGGGGGTTTAAACACCCCCCCTCAGAAAAAAAATCATCATCTTACTTAGAGGTTCCCTTATGATTTGGTGATATTACTGAGTGAGGAACAGTGCCCAGTATGCCTTAGATTGCATGAGAAAAAATTCCCCGGGGCGGGCCCCTCGACCACTTACAGTTAAATACGGTTTGGTTTTAAAAAAAATAAACCCCCTCAGTGAAAAGCTAGATCCGCCCCTGAACCTACATGTATGGGCCCTCGGGAATCGCGGTAACATAGTATCTTTTTTTAAACATTTTTATTATTTATATCTGATTATTTTCAAAGTGAGAAATTGTGAGAAATTATGTAAACACACAAAAAAAAGAAAATGCATACATTAAATTAGAGCGAATATAACATATT
>OZ024911.1:67878829-67882614 GCA_964017125.1 Flabesymbios commensalis | reverse complement strand
AACAAATATAATTGTACAAATACGGTGGGAATATATAATAAAATTGATACATAGTGTAGTAGATTAAGGACAAGAGTCATGCCTGTTAGTGTAGTACAGTTACAGATGAAAGACCAATAAGACAGGCATGGCTCGATATCAGTGGTCCGCAATAAAAGTTTAATGTTATAATTATAATTTGATTTGTTATGGAGAGCGACAATATATTGAAATGACTCCATGGAAATAATAACAGATAAATTTATTAATACTATCGATTCTTGGTAATGAATCAAACAGTTAGTCTAAGTATTGTAACTAGTGTTAGTATAAAAAAATATTTGAAAAGTATAATAGGTTAAAGACGAGCGCCAAATTGTAATAAATATTAGAACCTAACGGGTAAATTAGACCATTCAAAAATTAACACTCTGTCAGACTGTAAGGTACATGCAAGGTGATACTAGAAAAATCGGAGATTTTGTCGTAATACACAAACATATATCATCGAATTGCACTACAAACATAACACCGAGGAATATGACAAATACTGTTGTAGCTGTTTAATATGGCTGATCTTGCATATGTGGTGACACCTTGCAAACTGTGAGAAAAAAAATCCTTTATATTTGTTGGGCAGTTATTGATTGCATCGGGTATACTATATAATAGGCACTGTCTAGCAAATTCATGTTTTATACGACATTTGTATTGATCTTGATTTCTTGTATTATAATTATGTTCACTTGTTTTAAGCTGGAGATTCAGAAATAATATGGGCACAGTGTGTTTTAAGTATTTGTAATTTAAATTGTTGTATTTTAAAAATAACCTCTGCTTTTAAAATATGCAAGTTTTTAAATAGTGGATTTGTATGGACAAACATTTTGTTTTTTGTTATGATTCAAATACATTTGCAAGTTAGTTAGTTAGGATGTCTGGTGTACTAAAACTATGAGCGAATAATTTATGTGTGGTAATAACAGTGAGTTGTAAAGCGTGATTATAATATCTAATGGTATATTATATATTTAATCTTGTTAGCACGCCGATGCTGCGTGATATTTTCAGGATAATGTGGGCTATGCGAACATTCTCTTACAATTACTTTTTAATAACTAAACACAAGAACTTAAAATTTTCGACGCATTTAATAACGTTATTGTCTATTTTATCAATGGTATAGGTGTTTGTTTCCTTGTCGAATCAACGAAAAACAATAAATTTACATTTGGAAATATTTAGAGAAAGTTTGTTTACTTTATACCATATTGAGAGTTTTGCTAGCTCTGCATTGATAATAACTGTATTATAAATATGATTCTTCGTTATTAGAGTCTTCAAAAAATGAGAGAGATTGGAAGATTTATGTATGTCATTCATTTAAAAATAGGAAAGACCCCCGAAGAAATTTGAGTCAGTATTATCATAATGTATATATTGTTGTCTATTAAATAACATTTAAATAAATTTATATATTTTCCTGTTAGCCCACAGCATTTTATTTTGTATAGTAATATATCATGGTCTCATGTGACGAAAGCTTTTGATAAATCAATGAGTATAGCTAGAGGTACCTCGCCTTTATCGATTTTAGATAACAACCTGTTTACTAGTTCTAGAGAGGCCAATTCGGTGGAATGAACCTTCCGAAAACCCCATTGACTCTCATAGAATAAATTTGAATCTTCAAAATATTTGTATAGTTGTTGATAAATTGCTTTTCAAAAAGTTTGGATATTGATGGCAATAGAGAAATGGACCTGTAATTCGAAAATATAGTTTTATCACCCTTTTTGAATAAAGGTATAATTTTGCTATTTTTAATTTGTCAGGGAATATACCCGTTGTTAATATTTGGTTCACAATGTGTGTTATTGGTTTAACCAGATTTAGTTTAATAGATTTAAGTGAGGTGATTGATAACCCATCAGACCCTGTACTATTTTTGCTAAATCGTCTATCAGATTGCTAACAACATCTTCTTCCCATGAGTTTAAGGGTAAAATTGTTATCATATTGATTTATTAGATAGTTTTTGAAATTATTTCGAGCCGGGACGCATATTTCTTTTGTCAGTTTTGGTCCCATATTTGTAGAGAAAAGGTTGAAATTATTCGCAATACTCGTTGTATTTGTAACTACGATATTGTCAATTTTGAAAAATTCGAGGAAATTTATTGTTTTCTTTTTTTGCATAAAATTTGATATATTGTTGACCAGCGTTTTATAAGGCTACCTTTTGCTTTCCAAAAATGTGTTTCTATTTCATTGTAATGAGGATATTCGTGCGGTGTTCTCATAAGTGTATTTTATTTTTTTACTTTTATTGACTTGAAATTTCTGTTGTTATCCATGGCGTAATCTTGTGTTTGTATTTATTAAATTGATTTTTTTTATTTGGAAAATGTTTTTCTTTCAGTGCAAAAACGGGACGTATATTAACCCTTTGGGAAAAAATAGAATTTCGTTTCTAAAATACATTTATGTGCAGGTCGAAAGTATCACAATATGTTTCCATTTCATCCAATGATGCTTATAGGTCTTTCGGATTTTCACCTAGCATTACTGTATTGCAACAAAAGTATATAAAGCTTGAAGTATGTTAAAATTTCTTCATGAAGATGCTTTTTCTGTATGATTTCCATATTATATGTCTTTTAGTCCGTTGCATTTACGCGATATGAACGACTTTAGATCGAGTAGCTGGAGAACAGAATCAGAGACATATTTGCTCCCTGTCCTACGCCGATGTTAAAAACTGACTGCGCCTCTGCTGTTAATGCTACGCTAGATTTTGCTTTTTCATACATGTTTTTATGATATCAAATATTACATGTAGTATTTGTCCCGAAATTTCAGAGGCTAGTATCTTTGTCCACAACCGAATAGTGATACCATAGTGAAACTAATTAATGTAATGTAGGCCTAGTTGCCAGTAATTACAATAATTAAATATTTTTATAATAATTGATGTTATCCTGCACAGAAAGTGCTTAAAATTGAAGGACTAAATCAGGTAAATTGCTTTGACAAAACAATAGATCGCAATACCCCAGTGTACATGCGTACTGGCGACGATCCATGTGTAATTGTAGCCCTGTGAAAACTTAATAACCTGGTGCACCGGGGATCAGGTAACTTGGTGCATGTCATGTATTAACCCTTTAACTGCCGGTGCCGCATATATTCGGGTTTTTATTTTTAATTAGCACATTGGGTACCACATTTTAAATATGTTAAAGATGAAATGTGACATCTATCAGCAAGATTTGAAAAGAGTTGACCTCCATTTTGTCAAATCTGAATAATTTTCACTCACTTGAAGTTGTGGGTCGCGTCAGCGAGACACAACTTCAAGTGGGTGAAAATTCAAATTGAATAATTTGGCGGTTAAAGGGTTAATCGCCGTTAATGGCAGACTTGTAGCTGTCAAGTGGGTGCCATTTACGACCACGCCATATGTGCATGTCAGATCAATTTCATCGATTGCCACAAAAAAGGTTCTAATTCAAAATTACACTGGTGTTAATAACCAAAAACCGAATCTCATCTTACAATTTATTGCGCGGCTATTATTATTTTATTGTTCGTGCTCTGACGTAGTTTTGTGTGCACTTAAAACAAGAGAGGCTAATTAACCAAGGTACACGATAAAACACCCAGCAGACACAACACGTTTAATCAATGCTGTTTTAACGCTGGTCTAACGTCGTAGACAGTGGACCAGCGTCAAACTAATATTGATTCAACGCCTTGTGTCTGCTGGACTGTACCTGCTGGCCTACCGAGAACAAATCTAGAAA